>JASDQU010308871.1:66052-105774 GCA_032191745.1 Picea mariana | reverse complement strand
ATCTAGGTTCAAGAGAATCCCATCTTTTACTAATCTAAGTAACCTTTCTCTGGAAATATGTCCTAGCCTTTTATGCCACAAGTATGAGGAATTTTCATTCGTGAGACTACGTTTAATACCAACATTATGATGTAAGGTAAGAATGGTTTCAACAAATTGATTATCAAGTTTTAATCTGTATAAACCATCAGAAAGAATGATCGAACCAACAAAAGAGGTATTCTTAAACAAACTGAAACTTTTATTTCCAAAATTACAGGAGTAACCATCAAGGTCAAGTGTAGAGAGGGAAATTAAATTTCTGGAAATAGAAGGAACATAAAGAGTCTGAAACAAATCCAAATGATAACCAGAATCTAGAAACAAACGATAAGTCCCAATGGCTTCAACTTGAGCTTTAGCCCGATTTCCCATGAATAGAAAATTTTGATTTGGATTTGTGGTATGGGTTGTAAGGAATCCCTACATGGTATTAGAAACATGAGTAGTATCCCCAGAGTCAATCCACCAAGTATTAGAAAGAACTTCAGTCGGGTTTGATTCGAAACAAACAAAAATGAAATGCATACCTTTCCTTTCGAACCATTCCTTACGTTTCAGACAATTTTTCTAATAGTGTCCCGAATTTTTACAGAAGTGACACTTATCACTGTTCCTTTCCTTCTGATAAGCCTGAGAACCTTGATTAGGCTCAAGTGCCTTGGATGGTGCTCGCTTCATTCCCTTTCTAGGCTTTTTCCCTTTCCTTCCATCTCCTTGAGTGATGAAATGAACTGAATGTTGTCCATGTTGCTTAAGTCTTGCCTCTTCTTGATTGAGCATACCGGCCAACTCATTCACATTCCACTTATCCTTAATAGTGTTATAGTGAATCTGAAATGGCCCATACTGAGGAGGCAAGAAGTTTAAAATGAATTGTACAAGGAAGAACTCATTCACATTCATTTCAAGAGTCTTTAATTGAGCAGCCAAGTTTGTCATTTCAAGGACATGCTCATGCATTCCACGCGTACCATCAAACTTCATGGTGGTAAGCTTAGCCATCAGTGTCCCAGCAAGAGACTTGTCTGCAGTTCTGAAACGTTCTTCCACAGATTTCAGGAATTCTTTAGCATTTTCAGTAGTAGGAAGAGTTGACTTAATGTTGTTTGCCACAGTCATTCGCATGAACTTAAGGCTCAATCTATTCGATCTTTCCCATTCTTTGAATGTAGATTTTTCTTCTGCACTGCTGTTACTAGTAATAGCAGCTGGTTTTTCAGATTCAAGTGCTACATCTAGATTCAGAACACCAAGGTGAAACTGAATCTGTTCTTTCCAATCTAAGAAATTCATTCCATTCAAGATCAGGACAGAAGAGGCATGCGAATGCAGCGACACAGGAACTGATACTGCAATCACAAATACATGCTACGTGACATTAATGCTAAGAGTTATAAGCAATTTAAAAAACATGGTTTAAACAATAGTGAATAGTATTACTGTGACCTACCTTTGGGCTAATCTTATGGCAAACTATTTAACAATTATGGTGATTTCCTTTCACCTAATAGGATTGATTGATAAAACATTCACAACTAAGTAGGTATGTTACCTTTGAGTATCCATACTGGCCTCAATTGTGAATATCCATCAATCATCCTACTCCAATTAAATAATCTTTCAAGAATTTGGTGCACCTTTGGGCCAACCTAATATTCTTGTGACTAAATAATTGTGATTTGCGGAGTTATTATTTTGATACCAGGGGAAAAAAGTACTAAATTTCGACAATTTGACTTAATATCTATGAGTCTTTCTGGTTGGACCACTTTGGTGGCTACCAAACCGTATCTTAATATAGACCTTAAATCAATGTAATTACTCTGCATGTTGATTCAACAACAATGTGTTTAAACAGAGTGATGTCAACACCAAGAATATTGCATGATGACTTACAGATTATTGACATAAGAAGAACTGGTTCATTCTTGACTACAGGTCAAAGAGTTACTCTACATCTTGGTAGATGCATACACATCAAAACAGATAGTGGATATGGTAATTATATTTAACTGATATATTTCTCTTTCATTGGATTACGACAGTCTACAAAGACGCAGTTTGACTGATAAATCGATAATACTACTTGGCAAGAACCTTTTTCCATGAAAAAATTCTCTCGGATTTATATATGATATAAAAACATTTTACAAAGAGATAAACTACAATGGGTATTTTGACCGGGTTTGAAACACCAACAGTGATGAGTCGATCAATACAAAAGGATAGTAATAAAGAAACATCCCAGCCACCATAAAAAAAAAACATTCGTCCCACGTGAAAAACAGAGATAACAAACTGAAGGTAAAAGTAACTAGATCTTCTTTCGGGAGGCAGAGTAAGGCATGAACTTACAACATTAAATCAACTGGAATGTAAAATTACAGTTCCCACGCATTTGTCAAATAAAAATTAATGGAAAGAGAATAGAAAGTTCTCTACGCGGGCTCTGATACCAATGTTAGAAGTTTTCATAATACAAACTGAATGTCTGTTTGTCAGGACCTAGAACTTTCAGATTTCAACCTGCATTATAAGTGGAATTTAAGTGAATTAATACCTGTCTCCATTTTGTTTTCAGAATCCTGTGCACCTCAGCAGTGAGCCCTCTTGCACAGAACCCTCCTTTGGAACCAGCAGTGAGCCCTCTTGCACATAATAGAAATCGATTGAAACCCTCTGCACAGAACCGGAAATCGAGTTTCCCTCTCTTACCCTGCTGCCGTATGCACTTTTAGATCGATGAGGATGGGTATTCTAAAGGTTCTTTTAAGGGCAGAGAGAGGACCAGTTTCCCCAAGACGGTTATTCTCCACCTGTCCATTAGAGTAGGAGATTCGACCATTCTGTTACCAAGATCTCCGGAAAACTGTGACGACAGTTCTCGTAACTGTTTCTTCATATGGGTCACTAATTCAAGAAATTAGTCTTACATCCATGGCCATTTGAAGAAAGAGTTGTTGTCATATAGACATCTGGTATCATCAACTATATCCTCAAACACAGTTGTCCAGTTGGCTAATGTGTCTGAACAAGCGAAGAAGGTCGTTGAATTTGATTTCAAGAAGTACATGCTTTCCAAGGCACTGGCAGTGAATGAGGCATTGGATAAGTCTATGCCACTCACTTATCCCAAGAAAATATATGAATCCATGAGGTATTGTCTTCTTGCAGGAGGGAAATGGGTTCGTTCTGTTCTGTGCATTACAGCGTGAACTTGTGAGAGGGACTGAGGAGTTCGCCATGCCAACTGCCTGTGCAATGGAGATGATCCATACATTGTCTTTGATTCATGACGACTTGCCATGCATGGATAACGATGGTATACGCCGAGGTAAGCCTACAAACCATAAGGTCTTCGACGAAGGCACTGCTATGCTTGGAGGGGTTGCACTTCATTCATTTTCCTTTTAGTACATTGCAGCCTCCACAAGCAAAAGAGTGGGAAGCGATCGGATTTTGAGGGTGGTATCTGAATTGGGCAAAACAACAGGCTCTCAAGGGATTATGGGTGGCCAGATTGTAGATATTGCGAGCGAGCGGGATGCTTCTGTTGACCTTGACACTCTGGAATGGATTTATATTCATAAGACCAGAGTTTTATTGGAGTTCTCATCTGTGTGTGGGGCGATCATCGGCGAAGCAGAAATTGAGAAAATTCGAAGGTTTACCCATTGCGTGGGGCTTCTGTTTCAGGTTGTGGATGACATACTGGATGTCAAATCGTCGGAAGAACTTGGGAAGACGGCAGGAAAGGATTTGGTTAGTGATAAGGCCACTTATCCGAAGCTGATGGGTTTGGAGAAAGCAAGGGAGTTTACTGTTGAATTGTTGAACAAAACCAAGGAGGAGTTATATTGCTTCAACCCAATGAAAGCTGAACCTTTGTTGGGTCTTGCAGATTACATTACACTCAGAGAGAACTGAAAAGAATGGTGAAATCGTTCTTGAATCTTATGTGTGCTTTGTTTTTGTGTCTTCTATTCCTAAACAATTCATGTTTGGTCTATGGATCTCCTCAAGTATTGCAAAAAATGAAGTGTCTTCATGTTCTATTGTATCTATTTTACATTTGCTAAAACTTCAAAATCCTCACAGTGTTTTGATGTGTTATTATGTATTCGTTTTAGATCTGATAGTTCAAAAATAGTTTCATAATTAATAATAATAATAATAATCTATTTTTAAGGTTATGATGAAGTCAAGACCAAATTGGTGTATGAGACTTCCTCCCCTAATAATTATTATAAAATGAGGTACATATACTCTACTCTTATTTTATTTCTCCCATAGTTGGTGGAGAGCAATTTCTTTAGTCTAAATGATATAAATGTTATATGTTTGGCTTTTTTCAGGTGATGTTTTTTGTTGGAAAATGGGTTAGAAATTGTTGGATCTATAGATTTGAGTGGTTAATTCTATATAATCTTAGTGCTCCAATGGTTTTTCAACATGTTGAATCCATTTATACACTCAGAAATGAAATTTAAGCAATAAAAAATTATGATTTCGTTTAAATATATAAAATATTAAAATATTACAAATCTATGTTTAAGCTAAGACTCTTAGAAATATAAGAGATATAAACATTGACAATTTAACATTTCAATTCTTTTTGGTAATTCAACTTAGCTAGCAGCTTCACATTACCTAATTTAACTTACCTTTGGTATTATTGAATGGCTAAGACTCATCTCAACCCTCCCTCATTTAGTCCATTGTCAATTTAATTCAATCTTGATTTTGTATTGTCTATTATGCATACAAGGATAAAACCTATTCTTTTCCTTATGGTTAAATTCTTTTTGGTAATTCAATTTAGCTAGTTTCTTATTTCACATTACCTAATTTATAAAACCTATATGACACTTGTGCTCCTATTCTACTCTTCAATCCTTTGAATGGACAATCAAACTTTCTCCATGTTTCGACTAGACCATCGACCTCCAAGTCGACTAGTTTGTTGTCCTCTTTTTTTATTGGTTCCATGAATGAAGACCCTCTCATTCTTATTTCACATTACCTAATTTATAAAATCTATATGACACTTGTTCTCCTATTCTACTCTTCAATCCTTTGAATGGACAATCAAACTTTCTCCATGTTCCGACTAGACCGTCGACCTCCAAGTCGACTAGTTTGTTGTCCTCCTTTTTTTATTGGTTCCATGAATGAAGACCCTCTCATTTCTGGTCGACCTGCTGAATCAAAATAAAGTTGACTTGTTTCTTGTCTACCTATATGGGATGCTAATACAATTGAAACGGTTGCACATTATGCTAAAGATGCCTCCTACGGTTGATAAAATCGAAGTCAAAAGGAACATGCCAACATTTTTTTGATGACTTGTGTGCTTGAAACCTCTGACCCTATTACTTACTCATATGTTCAAGGATGACCTGAATGAGAGTAGGAAATGAAGACACAAGTTGATTCTTTGTCCAAGAATCAGACTTGGGACTTGGTTCCCTCACCACAAGGAAAGAACATTGTGAAGTGTTAATGGGTCTACAAACCAAATTTACATTTGAATGTGTTTTTGAGTGACATAAAGCATGCCTCTTTGTGAAGGGATTTTCTCAACAAGAAGGAATTGATTACACTAAAAAATTTTCCCATGTCGCCAAGATGAACCATGTTTAACTGATTGTTTCCCTTGTTGCTATTTTTCGATGGAAAACCCATTAGATGGATGTGAAGAGTGCATTTCTTCATGGAGAGTTATATGAAGAAATTTTCATGAAACAACCACCTAGTTTTGTGATAGATTCAAATTTAGTTTGTCGACTCAAGAAGTTGCTTTACGGTTTGAAGCAAGATCCTCAATCTTGGTATGCTAATATCAACAGTTTCTTTCTTCGACTTAGTTTCAAATGGTGTGAATCCGATCATAGGTTGTATATGCTCCACACCAATGGAGACACTTTGAGTGTTGATGTTTATGTAGATGACTTACTCATTATTGGAAATAATAATGATCTCATCCTCATATTGAAGAAACAACTTGTTGACTACTTTGATATGATAGATCTTGGTACTCTACATTATTTTTTGGGTCTTCAAGTATTATCACTTTGTGATGGATTTTTCATTTCTCAGTTTAAATATGTGATGGATTTGTTGACACACTTTAAGATGGTTGGTTACAAGACTTGTACTACTTCTTTTAAGTCTAAGTAAAGCTTACCAAAACATGTTAAACATCTGCAGTAGATGCTACACTCTATCAATAATTGGTCGACATTAGTATTTATCTTACTCATAGTCAACTTGGCATTTATTTTGTTGTTAGTATGGTTTCTCGGTTTATACAGGACCCTAAAGAAAGACAGTGGAAAATATTCAATTTTTTTTTTTATATCTAAAGGGTACCACTCATTTTGGTATCAAGTATTGTTGAAGTTCAGATTTAGTTGGCTACACCAACTCCGACTGGGATGGATATGGTGATGATCATAAGTCCACTTATGGAAATGTGTTTCTCTATAGCACTAGACCTTTGGTGTCATCATGCAAGAAATAGAAGGTAATCTCTTTGTCAACTACAAAAGAAGAATATCATGGCATCGTTCAAGCAGGTACTGAAGCTGTTTGGATTCACCAAATTTTAGGAGAACTTGGCATTCATGTTCATACCTCGACTATAATATACTATGATAAGGTTGCTCACAATTCTCGCTATATGAGACAGTTGGTTCATGAGAACATTTTCTCACTTGAATATTGTAGAACATAAGATCAAGTTGTTGATATCTTCACCAAACCTTTAGTTGAAACCAAATTTATCAATCTCTACATGATGCTTGGGATTCAAGAAGATGGAATTATGGTGGGGTGTCCTAATGACTTAATTTCACCTTAAACTCCAAAGATGTGTGTTGATTGGGGGGGGGGGGGNGTTGATTGGGGGGGGGGGGTTGGCTATTGAAAAGTCAATAATTTATGGTTCATCACAAATATCCTAGGTTCAGTTGGTCAAGAGTTCGACCTACATTTAGATACAGTGGGTCCGATGATCGACAGTGCACCATTCCAGTCGACTGAGTAGTCAATGTCCCTATCAACCAGATAGTCGACTAAAGGTAGAAGACAATTGGGTGGTGATTTACTAGCCCAGAAATCGAATACTATTTGGATGCATAGGTGGTTTGGTTAAGCATCCTTGTTGAGTCGACTCGACAATGTGGATTTGATGGAGTCAAATCTAACAACCGACAGTTACATGTGGAAAATTTCTTTTGGATTCTATGGAAGTTGGTTATCTTGAGACTATAAAAGAAGACCCCTTGGGTCATTATCATCATAATATAGTGTGAAATATATCATGTGGATGTAGATGTGGAACATGTGCTATGATGTTATGATCATAGTGCACATTGATTAAGGGTTGTAACAGTGTCTTTGGACACCACCCCTTATCTTCAAATTTTTTTGTTAATTTTCTATTATCTCTAATACCGTGTCCTCTATTTTATGTCATGTTCCACCCTATTCCCCAACACATATGATACCCGTATCATATAGCATATCATTCCCATTAAATACGATGCCAAACATTTTCAGCAAAAACTTGGGAAATTTCATCCTACTCTTGAACCTCTCATCCAAAAGGAGTTAAAGAATATTTCAGATGACCATATCGTGTTTACAGTTAGGCATTCAACATAGGTGTATAATCTATAACCATTCAAGTAGAAATATGGGGAAATCAGACTATGCATAGATTTAAAAAATCTAAATCAAGATTCTGATAAGGATAATTATCACGTTCCCCCAATGGAACAAATATTCCATCTCGTTTCATAGAAGTTTTATTTATTACAAGGTTTTTTTTAATATAATTAGGTTCGCATAGAAGACCCCAACCGATTGAATACCATTTTTTGAACAAAGTGGGGAATGTTTGGTTATCGTAGAATTCCCTTTAGGTTTATCAACTCAGGAGAAAATTTCCAAAGGGAAATGGAAATATATTTCAAAGGTCTAATTGGTCAAAGTGTGGTGGTGTATCTTGATAGTTTCATAGTATATTCTAAGAAAATAACTAACCATCCACATCATCTTAAAAATATTTTTGAAAGATGTAGAAACTACAAATATCTCTCAACTTGAAGAAGAGTGTCTTTTTTGTTTCAAAAGGTAAAATACTTGGGCACATAATTTCCAAAGATGGGATATTTATTGAGATATTCAAACCTCTTCAGCGGATAATAAAAAAGGATGTGAAGTTCAAATGGACATATGTATAAAAATAGGTTTTTTAAAAGGTCAGAGCTGCCATAGCAACATCCACCACATTGCACAGCCTCGACTTCTCCATATATTTATTTCTATATATTTTTTCCCTTTATTATTCTCTTGCGGCAGTGCTCACCTAGAAAGATAAAAAAGGGAATGAATGCTCTATTTCATTTATGAGAACAGATCTACAAGGTTCTAATATGAACTACCCAACAATGGAAAACAAACATTTTTGTTAAAAAATATATCAAATAATTCATACCTTACATTTTGAATAACCACACCAAGCTTATTTTCCCTCACCCAGCTATGAGATCATTGTTCGTTCATAAAGAGTTGGGATAATTTTGACGAAATTGGATGAAAGCCCAACAAGAATATAATTTGAAATTCAATACCACCAAAATCATGAAGTTTCAAGGCCTTTGCAATATGGTAACTGATGCTTTAGATTCATAAAGTCAACCAAAAGAGGGTTGGGAAGGAGAACTATCAATGTGCACACATCAACACTCTTATATACCAACACTTGAATATTCATGGTATAATGATCTAAAGAAATATATGCAGCATGGAAACAAGTTAGAACATTTTAATTCCAAGCAGATAAGAGCTCTGAGATTAAAATCTGCACACTACCAACTTGTCAATACTTTTCAAGAGAAACTATGATGACATTCTCCTAAGATGTTTAGAGAAACAAGATGTTGATAAAGTCGTTATGGAATTGCATGATGGGACAGTTGTAGGACACTTCACTGGAGAAACTAAAACCCATAAGAATATGTGGGAAGGATACCACTAGCCAACAATATTTAAAGATGCACACGTTTACACCAGAAGCTGTGAAGTCTGCCAGAAATGTGCTGGAAGAGAAAAAAAGGTTTATCGTTCCTCTTCAGCATGTAGTTGTTGAGGAACCATTATAACAATGGGGATTAGACATCATTGGAGAAATAAACCCTCATTCATAATAAAATTTACGTACATCCTAACTGCTATCGATTACTTGAGGAGATGGACAGAAGAAATACCACTCACAAAGGTAAACAAAGAAGCAATAATGAATTTCTTGGAAAAACATATTATCACTAGGTTTGGAGCACCAACCACTCTTGTTTTTATAACTCTAAATATTTTTCATCTCTAAAATTAAATGATGTCTCTTTAGATAAGGGAATTATTCTAAAATATGCATCTAAATACTACCCTCATAGAAATGGCTTAGCTGAATCTACTAATAAGAACCTAATATTAATCTGCATCTTAAAGCGAACTATAATTGATCAAAAGAGAAACTAACACAATACTTTACCAAAAACTCTGTGGGAAGATAGGGTCACTCTAAAAGCCTCTAGAAATACTTCTCCATATTTCCTCATCTACTAGAAAGAAGCCATCCTTCCCCAAAGCATTTTCTTACCTTCTCTTCAACTCTCTCAACAATCACATGGGAAAACGTTCCTAGTCGTTCAGAAGAGAATAAACACACTAATCAAACTACAAGAGGAAAGAGCTAAGGATAAAACTAATTTCATTGCACATTAGGAAATTATAAAATGTTGGTTTGACAAAAAACATTTTGGTGAAAAAGATTTCTAGGTTAGGGACTTGATTCTAAAATGGAATAAACCACATGAAGATAAAGTGAAACATTCCAAATTCTAATAAATGTGGTTAGGTCCTTTCCTGATAAAAAAAAAGATTGGCCTAGGCACATATAAATTGAAGAATATTGAGGGATATGTAGACCTCCTCCCTATCAATGGACAAGTTCTAAAAAAATACTCCAACTATCATTTTTTAGGCAACTACCTTGTACATAAATAAAATGAGCCAATGCTCCCTTCATTTCTAATCTTTTTAGTTTTCCTTTCTTCCTTGATTTGTTTGTTTTCTTTCTTCTTTTTGTTTTCTTTCAGGCATTTAATTTTTGGTTAGTTTTCTATCTATCAAGGCCTTTTATCACTCAAGTTTTCTAAAGAATTGTTCTGTTGTTGATGTTGATCCTCATTGCAAGTGTGACATACAATAGCTTAGAAGTATGAATATATGCATATGATTTTAGGAAAATACACATTTATATTTCCTTAAAAATCATTACCATGCAGAGCTCAAGGTTGGAACTTGTAGAGGAACATGATTTAAGTAATGGATGAACATTTTTATATTTTATCCTAGGAAAGAATAGGTAACTGGTCATACTTAGGAGAATATTTTTCACTTCACATGAAAGTAATAGTTGAGATTAACACCAAGAAGCATTTGCAGCACTCAATCCATGTTGTACATGAATATAGCTAATTTACAATCATGTATCTAGTAGCAGATCTCATAATCATAGGTGTCATACCACATGCATTTAAAGGAAAACTAAGATCCCCCCATCTGCCTCCCTCTGAAATAATATCAAAAAAGAAGTATGCTTAAAGGTAAATTCTTGGGGAAAGGTATCTTGTTCAGGTGGGACATAGGATTGTGATATAGGGGTGACTCAACTGGGGATATGGATGTCTATAGCAATGGAGTGACACCAAATATAGGACACAAGCAACCTGTATTTTCAACATTACTTATGCATAATTTCCTTGAGGTGCTTCATTTTCCTCCCAAGATGGTTGAGGTTAAAACAATTAATCTAAGGTTAACCAGCTCTAAGTATGACCAAGAAAATTTTCAAGTTGGGTATAAATATTTACTCATCTCGTTACATGCTTCAAGTTAAGTGGGGCCTACTAACTCTTCCTTTGATTTTATATTTGGTGATCTTATTGTTTCTGAAAGTCATTTTTTTCCATATGTTTGATATAGAGATTCATGACTTCACCCAGTGTGTCACCAATTATTGTGCTAGAAGAAACAACTTCCATTTTTATTTATTGACTTCATTTCTAGAATCATTCAACCGAAACCAATAAATAGCGAACCCTCCTATTGAATATTGTTTCTTTCTTTTCAAGGCACTTAGAAATTTTATTCAAGTCCCAAGTTTAAATTCTTCCTTTTTACATGTTCAAATTCGGTCATTCCAAGATAACCTCCATCCTCCAATACACATAGTGTCAGAGGTAAAAATATTTTGTTGCCAATATAGCCTTTATCATCAAACATCCTTCTTTTTCTTCGATGCACAAAGACATCCCGACACTTAGTTTATTTTCTTTGAAATTTTTCTCTTTTGGACCGTTATTGGAAGAAAATCATATTTTGGCTTTGACATAGTGGAGGAAAATCCTTTTCTTTTCTCTGACACAATGAAGGTAAATTTAATTTTGGGACTAACACACAAAAACCTATATCCTTTCTCTCTTCTAATGCACTGGAACAAAAATATAATTTTCTCTCCAATACTTTGGGACCCGATCACTATCTAGTCTCTGATACACCAAATCTAGATATTTATTTTAGTGTCTATATGTCAGGGCTCGATCCCTATCCTCTTGTTGATATGCATAATACATTGGTAGAAGACAAATTTATTTTTCACATGGGTATATCGGAGGTGAAATCTCTTTCACCCTCTCACACACCGGCGTGAAAATTCTTTCCCCCATTTGATACACCAATGGGTCGTGCAACCCTTTCATGTTGATATCCTAATTTAGAGGTTTGTTTCAGTCATGATTGGACACCATTCCATAATGGGGGTGATCCGTAGGATCTTTTAATGACTATGGTTGAGTTTTAATTTTGCATGTGTTAATTAACCATTTGAGAAACTTAATGAAAGAATGAGGAATGAAGAGGAATTATGACAGCCATATTCATATATGCAGATCTGAAATGAAGTAATAAACATCAAACCATAACACGTAGATTGATAACGGAGTTCGGCACAACTTTGCCTACGTCTCCGGGCCTTTGTCTCTGTGGGGGAGGCTTCTTTATTTCTGTTCAAAAGCTCAAAAGTGCATTGCAGTAATGCCAATTGGCTACAAGACTGATCTGGTCATGTTCTTCCAGATCTATAGAACCCTGCAAAGAAAACAACACACAAAACGGACGCCCAGAGCTCCCAGAAATGGCCCAACAACGTCTGCTCCTCAATATCTTCCCTGCATAAAAATGGCTTTGGCTTGGCTTCTCTTCAGCATAACTCTACTTTTTCTGTCCTTGAATATCCTCCATGGCCTCAAGCAGGCCTAGTTTATATAGAACTGAAGTTGGTTATCCATCCCCAACTTCCTCCCAAAATTTGGGCTCCAAAAATGCCCAATATCTCCCAAAAATGGAGAAAATCAATTAATATCAAGCTTATAATCTTTAAAAAATCCAAACTATAACAAAAAAATCCACTTTTTGAATAAATTTATGGTGCAGTCCCTTTCGGTGTGCGCTCTAGGTCATATGGGTGCCACCATGTGGCCAGGCGCTCCCTGTTCGCTCGCCCCCTGTTCGCTCGCCCCCTGTCTGTTGGCTCCCGGTTCTGTGGCGTATTCTATGGAACCACGGGCTGGTGTCATAACCCACGCGCCCTTTTTGTGGATGGCCCCCGGTCCTGTGGGATCTACTCAGGATCTGGGGTCTAGACCTTATCCATACAATCGCTCGTCCATGCTCCCGGTTCTGTCGTGTGGTCATATGTTATATACCAAGTTTCGAGTGCTGCGGCTAAGCCCTGGCCCTTTCCCCCGCCGTTTTAAACCTTAACCAAACTTAAATACTATTCTTGCCATATGTTAAATAAGAACCAAATGAGGGTGGGCTGGCTAGCTCGGCCTTGCTAGTCCATACACTATGGGAGGTCGGGGGTTCGACTCCCATGCACGCCATATAATTTTACACAAAACCATTAGCCAACCACAGGGTGCCACATGGTAGCCCATGACTAGGCAACGTGGCACCTCAAAAACTAACCACAACTTGCCAAATGTTGATCGTTGAATGGTCCATGTCATCTGCTACCTATCAACCTGTGCGTCTACCAAATCACTGTACCTATTGACATCATCCTGTGCCACATGTCACCCTTATAGTGGTGACACATGTCACCCCTGGATTGGTCCAGCTGTCTGCCCGTATGCCATATCATCCTACCACATGTCACCTCCTAGAGCTGCCACATCACTTGTACGGACCGTACGGCCTGTACAGTCAGCATGCCACGTGGCACTGTACGGACTGTACAGTCATCCCCTTTTTTTGTTTGTTTGCCTTTTCGGACAGAACGTGATATCTTGCTCATACGGAGCTCGTTTGACGAAGTAATTATACCGTCAGAATCAGGAAGACGAGATGGACACAATGGTGCTAGTTTCGTCGAATTCCGAGCATTTTCATTTCTGAGCATTTTTAAGCCCTGTCAGGCTTCTGAATCCAATTCTGGATCACACCTCCCCACAAAAATACCTTTTGGTCCCCAAAAGGTTACTGACCAGTCAACAAGCTTGGGATAGGCAACTCAGCTTGTCCTCTATCTCTGAACTTTGTCCTGTGCACCTGTCTCATCAAGATCAATTGTAACACAATCATGACGACTGACAGTATATTGTTAGCCATTTGAACTCTGTTACATCTTACTGAAGCCACTATCATCCATGTAGAAAACATTACTAATGATAGTATCAAGAATACGACTGCAAATGAGTTGATATACTTGAGATATTTGTATGACATGAGCTTATCTTGAAGCAACTTATGATTGATTTTCCATTCAACAATCATTTCTTGTTCTTTCTTAAGATCAATTACTTCATTTGAAACAATTATTGGTTTGTTGCTTGCTTGCACTGCCTTCTTTAATTGTTCCATTGTTTGAAGTGTTTTATTTTCTTTAACATGATGAGCATGAACCACATAATCTTGACTTGCTTTAGTGAATTGATATTGATTCTTTGTCCTGTAGAAGATTGCCTTACGATCATATAAATATGGGCTACCTAAGACCATTCCACATTCTCTTAACGACACTACATCACATGTTACTTCATCCACATACTTAGATGAAATTGCAAATTTGATTATGCACTGCTTTGTTATGTGCATCTGATGATGATTGCTTATCCATTTAAGTGTGTAAGACTTATGATGTAGTTGTTTTTTTAACCCCAATTGCTTAACCAATTCTTCTGAGATTAGATTAGATTGAGATCCACTGTCGATTAATGTGTCTATCTTAGTGTGTGGCATGATTACCCTTATATGAAACAATTTGTTTCTACAATCAATGTCTTCACCAATTTTACCTGTCATACCAACCAATGAAATCTTTGACTCATCACCTGAATCCAATCCCAAGTCTGTGGGTTTTGATGTCGTTTCCACTATTTGCATTCCCTTATTTTCTTTGAACCACTTTGGCCTCTTCTTGGGATGCAACTGCCAAAATTTGTCCTCATCATGTCCCTCTTTCTTGCAATGATTGCAAGAGGGCTTTCCTTCCTTCCTCGTCACTGCATTTGCATTCTTTCCATGCCTTTTCCTCTTGTCCTCTTTCCTTGAAGACAATGATTCCCCTGACACACCTGCTTTCCCTGCTTCAATATACGTAGCTTGAACAGAAACCTCATCAAGGTTAGTGGGTCCAAACATGAAAACAGTGTTTCTAATATGTGCAGGTAAACCTTCTATATACTTCATAAGAGTTTCTTGTGTTTGTAAAGGGATATCTAACATTAATGCCATTTTTTGAAATCCATCGGTGTATTCTTGCACTATTTGTCATTTTCTTAGTTTTAAAGATTGCCATTCAATTAATGATTTTTCCTTATAACCCAAAGGATAGAATTGTTTCCTAAGTGCAGAAATGAAACTCTTCCATGATGGAAATACATTACCCACATGTTGTGTTCCCTTTTGCAGCTTGCTTTTCCACCAGATGAGAGTTGTACCTGCAAGTCTCAAAGACGCCAACTTAATTTGTGTGGCCTCATCCCTGATCTGTTGCACACTTTAGTATACCTCTATCTACCTAATCCAATTGTCCATTTTTTTTGCATTTACTTCACCATCATATATGGGCAACTCAAATTTTACATCAAGTTTTAACAATGGCATTTCACTTTTATGCTTATAAACATTTTTCTTTCCACTAGATTTAGAACTTGAACTTGAAGAAGAAGGAGAAGAAGGAGGTGTTGATGGAGGTGAAGGAGGAATCTGAGGATGGTCCTCTTCCTCTTCACTTTTTCCCTTTGAAGATTCACCCAAAACTGGTCTCTTTCATTACAGGTAATCCTCGTACAAAACTTTCACCATCTCCGACATAGCAAGGAATGTTTTCTGGAACTCTTTCTCATCTTGAGAAATCCCTTCTTCCGATGCCATCTTCTTGTTGTGAGAAGCTATCTTTCTCAATCCAATTAATGGATTCTCTGCAACAAGATCGCCTTCACCACACTGTACCTTTTCCCTGGTTAACATGCAAAACTTAAATCCAAACGTCAACTAGCTCTGATACCACTTGATCCGTAGGATCTTTTAGTGACTATGGTTGAGTTTTAATTTTGCATGTGTTAATTAACCATTTGAGAAACTTAATGAAAGAATGAGGAAAGAAGAGGAATTATGACAGCCATATTTATATATGCAGATCTGAAATGAAGTAATAAACAACAAACCATAACATGCAGATTGATAATGGAGTTCGGCACAACTTTGCCTACGTCTCCGAGCCTTTGTCTCTGTGGGGGAGGCTTCTTTATTTATGTTCAAAAGCTCAAAAGTACATTGCAGCAGTGCCAATTGGATACAATACTAATTTGATCATGTTCTTCCAGATCTCTAGAACCCTGCAAAGAAAACGACATGCAAAACGGACGTCCGGAGCTCCCAGAAATGGCCCGACAACGTCCGCTCCTCAATATCTTCCCTGCATAAAAATGTCTTTGGCTTGGCTTCTCTTCAACGTAACTCTACTTTTTCTATTCTTGATTTTCCTCCATGGTATCAAATAGGCTTGGTTTATATAGATCTAAAGTTGGTTATCCATCCCCAACTTCCTCCCAAAATTTGGGCTCCAAAAATGCCCAATATCTCCCAAAAATGGAGAAAATCAATTAATATTAGGCTTATAATCTTTAAAAAATCCAAACTGTAACAACAAAATCCACTTTTGAATAAATTTATGGTGCAGCCCCTTTTGATGCATGCTCTAGGTCATATGGGTTCCACCATGTGGCCAGGCGCTCCCTGTTCACACGCCCCCTATCTGTTGGCTCCCGGTTCTATGGCGTATTCTATGGAACCACGGGCTGGTGTCATAACCCCCACGCCCTTTTTGTGGATGGCCCCCGGTCCTGTGGGATCCACCTGGGATCCAGGGCCTGGACCCTATCCATACAACCGCTCGTCCGCTCTCCTGGTTCTATCGTGTGGTCATATGTTATATACCAAGTGCCGAGTGCCGGGGCTAAGACCCGACCCTTTCCCCCGCCGTTTTAAACCTTAACCAAACTTAAATACTATTCTTTCCATATGTTAAATAAGAACCAAATGAGCACGGGTTGGCTATCTCGGCCCTGCCAGTCCATACACTATGGGAGGTTGGGGGTTCGACTCCCGTGCACACCATATAATTTTACACAAAACCATTAGCCAACCACAGGGTGCCATGTGGCAGCCCATGACTGGGCCATGTGGCACCTCAAAAACCAACCACAACTTGCCAAATGTCGATCGCTGAATGGTCCACATCATTTTCCACCTATCAACCTGTACATCTGCCATGTCATTGTACCTGCTGACGTCATCCCGTGCCACGTGTCACCCTTACAGTGGTGACATGTGTCACCCCTGGATTGGTCCAGCTGTCTGCCCATACACCATATCAGCCTACCATGTGTCGCCTCCTATATCTACCACGTCACCTGTACAGACTGTACGGCCTGTACAGTCAGCATGCCACGTGGCACTGTACAGACTGTACAATCATCCCCTTTTTTTGCCTGTTTGCCTTTTCAGACAAAACGTGATATCTTGCTCATACGGAGCCCGTTTGACGAAGTAAATATACTGCCAGAATCAGGAAGACGAGACGAACGCAATGGCACTAGTTTCGTTGGATTCTGATCATTTTCATTTTTGAGCATTTTTAAGCCCTGTCAGGCTTCTGGATCCGATTCTGGATTATGGGGAGTGTGGGGGGGCTTGTACACCCACAACTGTCGTCAAGGGGGTCCAGGGAGGGGGAAAAAAACAATTTTTGTATCCCCCCTCCCCTTGTAGAGGATTAAGGAGCACCGCCCCTGAATCAAAATTTTGGGAAAAATTGCCTTGTAAAATATTTTATTTTCATAATCAATCTGGACCATTCATTATAAGGTCGCAGGTCTGACAGTAGAATTTATTTTAAATTTTTCTTACTTAGAAGGAAACCGTCTTTTATGAGTGAATTGTATTGCGGCTGTGCATTATCGCGAATATTGTATTCTGACAGAGGCGACTATGAGAGAAAGAAGAGGAAGTTACAATGAGTGTGTTGTAGGTTGTATCCCTTCATTTTGCTGGATAATAAAAAGGAAATACCTGGAAATTTCTCTGGTGGACGTAGCCCACACTAGGTTAACCATGTATATCTGTGTCTCTATTGTATTATGTATCTTCTGTGTTTTATTTCTGCATAAATATTTTTTTTTATTGCTCCGCGATCCTATTTTTCTAACAATATTTTATTTCTGGCACATTTGAGTTATGATATATAATTGCATGGATTTATCAATTCAGATTGGCAGGAAGTGCACATGAAAAAAGAATTTCTACTTGTATACGTTTCAATTTGATATTTTCCATGATGTCATGGGCTAGCAGGAAATAGAAGTATGTTGCACTCAACACTACAGAAGCTGAGTATATTGAAGCCTATGATGCTTGTATGAAAGAAGTATGGCTCTGTAAGCTAGTTTATGGACTGTTTGATCAACTGATAGATTCAACTATGATATATTGTAATAATTAGAGTTGTGTGAAACTTTCAGAGAACCCAATGTTCCATGATAGGTCGAAGCACATTGATATCAAGTAGAGTCGAATATCACACATATTTTGGTAAAGACTATGTCCAAGATAAAATGTTTTTATAATTAAGGGGCGAGCTGGTACTCGTGGAGATGACTTCCTTATTGGAAAAGTAAGAGAATACTCCCAGGTTGGGAGGGAGCATTGATATGATATATGGGTAGTCATTTTCTAGTTCGGAAAATGGTCCAAGTTGGGCAGTCACCTTCCCATCCAAAAAGTGGCCCAAGGTTTTTGACAAACAAGAATTTTCCAGTTTGGAAAATGGTCAAGATCATACAGTCATTTCCATAATGAAAATGGTCTGATAGATTGTTGATGTACCATATACATCAATTCCCTTATGGCTAGTGTGGGGTAATGGTCTAGGTCAATAATTCTTCTTGGAAGTCACTCTGAGTAGTGGTCAAGTAGAATGGTCCACCTTGCCGAGAAGTCATTCCTTCATTTTTCATAATTGTGAGTAGTTTCAAAGAATGGTTTGTTTTGGAGGTTAGTGTAGGAGAGTCATTTCCATTAGGAAATGGTAAGAACAATCATTCCCTAGGGAAGATTCATTATCTCTAGGTTGCACTGTGTTTAGTGCCAGAAGAACGGCCTAGTTAGGTGAATGGTCCAGGTTCAACAATCAGGGAAAGACATTCCCTAGGGAAGACTAATTCTCTCCATGATGCACTGTGATTAGTGCCGGAGGAATGGCCCAATTAGGTGAATGGTACAGGATCATAAATCAGGGACATTTATTCTTCTATGATTGGGAAGAATAGTCCAGATAGCCTATGGCTAATGTTTTACTTTACGATGGAATATTCTCGTTCATATCTCATAGATGTGAGTGGAAGAATGTCCTAGATGACTTAGTTTGTATCATGATATTGTTGATATCAGATGATATGATTGTTTTGGATACTGTATTTCTTTGGATAGTAGTTGTATGCCACTATGGTGGATGTGATCCACTGGTAGTGACTGTGTGTCATTGGTTAGTAGTCGTATGCTACTAGGAGTGGTTGTGTACCACTGGATGGTAGTTGTATACTACTATGGATAGGCATAGTTGTGTTCTATTAGATGGAATTATAACAAAAATATCCTACTATTTGATTTCCATGGAGACTACCACTAGTGCTGATTAACAGCTAGATGGATAGTCGATGTGTTGGTGGACATACATTCTCTCTATCAAGAATGGTCTAGGTTGATAGTTTGTTGATGTATCATGGACTGGTATTTTCCTAAGGCACATATTGTGTCCCGATTAGGTATATGGTCCAAGACCAATATTTTCCAAGGAATATGGGTAGAGATGAATCTCTATGGTACATACGAGCCAATAAGAAAATAGTCTGAGACTGTAACATCCCTCTTTTGCGCACTGAGAAAACTTATTCTTGGAGGACACTTGCTCTGAAGTGATCCAGATTATTATGCTATTAAAACATTGATTTTGATTATGAAGCATTATGGGTTGATGTCATGTTGTTTTGCTACATTGACATAGACAGGTGCTATTGACTTGGTTTTACTGAGTGTGTAGGATTTCAGACCTCGAGGGTGCAGAGGCATTGATGGAACCCACTAGACTCTGGATCGAGTCGAGGAGTGAACTATTGGGGTTTGATTGTTTTATATGTGATATTAGTGCATCTGATTAGACGATATGATTATGGATATATTTCTGACATGATTCATTGATGATGCAAGCTAATGATAGCTTACCAACCAGACTCACATGTGGATTAGAGGGTTCACGCACGACTACTAGAGATTTTGAGGGAGAGGTGTGGACGACAACCCTGTGAAAGCCTATTATCACTCCCATTGTGGCTCGAACTATAGGTTAGAGTTTACCTATTTCGAGAGGACCCATGATGTTGTGAGGGCAGACTGCGACACTCACTCATGATGATTCTAAGGGGTGCGCAATAAGGCGGGGGCCTTATTCCTTAGAGGCACTTAGTCTCCCACAACTTCACCTGCCGGAGTATTGAATCCAGGGGTTATTGATGTCTACCAAGTTAGTCAAGAGGTGAGTGACACCCTTGGAGCATGTAGAGTATACTGAAGGGCACATCGCGCAAGGGAAACAGATGAGGTGAGTGGCACCCTTGGAGCACGTAGTGCATATTAAAGGGAATGTTGTGCAAGGGAAATAGATGAGGCAAGTGGCACCCTTGGAGCACATAGTGCATCCTGAAGGGCACGTTGTGAAAGGGAAATAGATGAGGCAAGTGGCACCCTTGGGGCACATAGTGCGTCCTGAAGGGCACGTCGTGCAAGGGAGATAGATGAGGCGAGTGGCACCATTGGATCACCTAGTGCATCCTGAAGGGCACGTCGCATTGTTAATGATAAATGAATGAACCTAGATGGCCTTAGGATGAATAACATGATAAAAAATTCTTAAAACAATTTCCCTAATAAAATGTCGACCACCACGAAAATTAAAGTCTAGGTCTAAATTATAATAGTGGCAGAATTTTTCTAAACTTTAATATACATATATATATATAAATAAAAATATATATTTATAAGAATAAAAATAAAATAAATAATGTTGATAATCTTCATTAATCTTGTGACAAGAAGTGAGTAAGCAATTTAGTTGTCTTATAAAATTTAGTTGTCTTATAAAAATCTTTTGGGATAAAATTAAAAAAAGGGAAATAATTGTTTTACTATATTATGCTAATTAAATATTTATTCATTAAAAATAAAAAGGGAAAAAGGGTAAGTTTCTTCACATGCCTTGTTGATTTTAAATAAAAAGGGGAAAGAGGGAAATCTAAAATAATTAGGAAACTAGGAAAAGAGGGAAACATAAAAAGAAAACGAAAAATCTAGGAAAAAGAAGTTAGTCCAACTTGGTAAGGTATCTACCATTTAAGAACTTTCTTATTTAAATTGAACTAACAAATTAATAATGGGGAAATTCATTAAAACTTGTAAGGGAATTTGGGGACACCTAGGAGCGATTCTAGGAGTGACTCTAGGTGGGTGAGGGAGATAAGGGTAATTAATTAATTAAAAAAATTAATTTATGGAGGAATGAAGGGGATGGATGACACTTGTACAGGGAGGATTTTTAGGAATTAATTTATTAAACATTAATTTAATTGGTATTTTGGGAAGGTAAAGGAGTTCAAAACTCTATATAATGGAGGGAGGAGAAGGAGGAAGGATCTCTTCTGTTTTCATAACGTTACGTTGCATAAATATATACTTGAATGAATTAGCTTGTGGGAGTTGGGACACCCATCTCGGTGAGGAGTTCTAGCTCGTCCTTGTGAGGTGAGTTGGGAGCTAGTTGATTCTTGGTTAGTGTGTGTGGCCCCTTTGCAGCTCGGGGGGATAAGGGGGAAGAAGAGTACCCCTAGCATTGGCTGGGAGGTATCGGTGAAGTCTCATCGGTCGGGAAGTAATAGTTGCGCAGACTRCACGAGACATCAACTCAGAGMTGGCGATCAAGCAATGATATGCTTTCCTTATTTTAGCATGGTAGATTGTAGTAGGATTTATGATTTGGATCTGCATGTTTAATTGGGTAAGTAAATTGATTGTCTTAGTGTTCTATTTGATGACTGAATTTTTCCATAGCCTATAGCTCGTGATTGATTAACTCCCATGGCCTTTGATTCCCTTCATGTCTTGACCACCCTGTGGTGTATTGATTTGTGAATATTGTGCTTGTTTTTTCCTTTTGTCCCTATCTCATCATTCCTCGCCTGAGCAGTCGGCTAGAAACCTGATCTACGGTCATTGCTTCGGTGTTAATAGACCTGATACAGTTTGTATGAACAACAAACTCATTTTCATGTTGATATCCTGACATCCTTAGATAGCTTCATAGATATGCAACCAATGCTTCTCAACTCTTGATTTTCTTCCCATTCTAAGTTAATAACTGTTAAATATTTACTTTCCATGCTCATTTTCTCAATGTGACTTGAACTAATAACGAAAAATTATTTTTAATGGCATTATCATGTTTTGTGTTGAAATTCTAACTATCTTTCCACCTAGAAAATGATCCCAAAATCCAGAGAAGTCTCTCGTTGAATATTTTATTGCACCCAGGTATGAGGAGGAAGATGAAATTGACACGCTGGGGGCAGTATATGATGATACCAAGTTCCTCATTGATAGGGAAACTACATTCAAATGGGGGGGAGAGATATATCATATGTTCAACAACCAAAAATTTCCTCAATTTCAAGAGCAATATCAATATCATAAGGAGTTAAAATCCATCAACAAATCTAAGTTGTACAAGGTGGAAACCCACACATCAATATTCCCCTATGCAAAATCTTTCTAATGGATAATGTAACATGAATATTTGGAAACAAGACACATAATCAATGCAAAAGGTCCACCAATTAGATATTTCCAAGCTTCAACTATCACATCCTACTATCATCTAAAAGAGGGGGAAAACATCCTAGATGATGAGTTGATAAATAACTTCCCTCACAATCCTAGATACCTCTTAAAGGACTTGTACAAGCTTGGTAAACACTTCAAAACCAAGACTTAGAACGAGTACCCTACCGGTACCCTCAATTTATCATACCAATATTTTGTGGTCATGTTGTGTAGGCTCTGTGGGGAACCATATGCTCATAAGTTCAAAATAACTTGGGTCTCCTTGATTCATTATGTTGGCTTCTCAGGTTTTGCATTCAATTGGGAAGAAATTATGTCCTTGTTGATGAAAGAAACAATCACTACTATCCAATACATGTCTCCCAAATTTTTTCCCAGTTTCCACATGTCTTCTTATCTTCTAGACGTGATGTGTTTAATTTACTCATACCTAGGGATGGGGTAGGCATGGTAGCTGAGTGATCCTCCCATTCACATCTACTGCAAAGAGTTGTGGGAGCACAAGTACTGTTTCAAGTACCAAAAAGTATGCAAAGAGTTTCTAATTCTCCTGTATGAACTCTTATTTTGTATGTATACATCGTTATAATTGATGAGGCATTGTCCATCATCATGGGATAAGTAGGTTATTGGTACCTACTCGAATACAACACATATATCAGGGTTTACAAGATCATGAAATCCCCTCACAAACATTCTAATTTTTTCTCGGATAGGCTGGTGTTGTAGGAAATAACATACCATACAATGATTCATGGAGTAGGTGCATGTATGTATAGAGATAAGAAGCAAATATTTCTACCGATGGCACTCTAGGTAGGATCATATTCCTTCAAAGAGATCAAAGAAGATCAAGTAGAACTGAACACATTAGATTCTTTCCACTTTGGGGAGGAAATATTCTGTATAAATGGCCCTTCAAGAGTCATTAGTTATCACTATTACAACTGCAAATACAAGAAGAGGTAGCACAATCTTAGGCATAAGAAAAAGAAACAACCGAAGAAACAATAATAGTCGAAGCAGATAAAGTGGCAGAGGAAGAGGCATACACACAATGAAAGAAATAGGGAGAATAAAGAGGCCCTAACATGGACCCCATGGATATGTAAATTTTGAGGTCATCAATAGAAATTCCCTCTCACTTGAGGACACTTCCCAGTAGGTGAGTTGGAATTGGGAGCCTCTACACTGTTAAAAGCTCAGAAGGTGGCCAATCTAAATTCCTTCAAGTTCAACAAGGATTCGAGTAAAATTATTTTGTAGAAGAACAGGAAATTACCAATGTCTGAGGTAGCCCCTTTATCAGTAATGACTGAAGAAGAGGAAATACAAAATATTAGTGATTATCCTCTATCTATTTCTTCAATTGATGTTTCCTTCACGCAAGCATCAGATAAAAACCAAAGAAACTTATTGCGTGAGATAGAAGATAAGAATGAAATAATAAGGTCAATATAGGAAGTACAACATTACAAGAGTGATCACGAAAACATTAAGGAGTTCAAGGCATGTGAAGAATGAGTCAAAGAAGAAATCCACAATTCGGAAAAAGATATGTACCTGTGTCTGCAATCCTTCTAGTAGAAAGTGACCCAGATAATAGCTCATCTCAACAAATCCCAAACCAAGAATATAGAGTTTACTTTAATTAGGGATGGTTTAAATAAGATGAAACAATGGATAACAAAACATCTTGACGCCTCACTAGATTTTCCATGAATGAAAGAATAGGAAACCAATCTCAACTACACTGCACTGGACAATCACCAAAAAACTGGAGAGAATCTTGAAAAGGAGTTAAATAATTCACTCACTATATGTACCAATTCCAAAAAGAAACTTTCGTTTGAACTTTAAAAGGTCATCTACCCCAAATTAAAGAATTGGAAGAGCTAAAGTTTGATGAGAAAGTATTCACAAAATTAGAACAAAACATGAGGGAAAGAAAGGAGAAGTGCATAGTTGCATCCAAAGCGATGCTTGATTTAATGAATGACCATGTTGTAAAACCATCTAGAACCCAAAACATGATCTAGGCCTTCATGGTAAATCTAACTAGGGACATGAAGACCCTTTCTCGGAACTCAACAACTCTCAAGGTTGCCAAATCCTTATTTTACTGGAGAATCATCTCTATCTCAGGATACCATGAAGTATGGTTAGCTTACATAAGGAACAAAAGTAAATAAAAGAGCACATGTGGAAATTCAAAATTATTCCCACCCTCCCCCTTTTTCATCATATGTTCTTCTTTGTCTTTATTGCAACTAATGTAAAACTGAAAAAAGGGTAAGATGAAGAGATCGATAACTGTTTCTTGCGGAAATCATGAAGTCACAAAGGTAAGTTACTTAGGAAAGTTATAAAACCACAAGACACCCATTTTGAAAGGGCTCTTCATCTTTGTAATTTCGACAGAACTAATTTTTATGATATAATATTGAGAATCCCTTAGGAAATTTTGACACAGAGAAATACTTTTCTTCCTTGTAGCTTGTTTACTTTGAAATTATTCAAGTGAATGATTAACTTCCTTGAAGCATCGTAAGGATTTGTTTGCACATATAGACTTTTCTTTTGTTAATGAAAAATTTCTGCAATAACTGTGTTTCTCTTTCATGAATCGTTTTGAGATGATGAATGAGTTTATATGTATGAATGCATAGTTAAGAGTGATTTGGTTATTCTTCCATATATGAATGTTATTAGTATTTTCTTCTTTCTTACATATATCTAAATGAAATTTTAATGCACGGATAACTAATATTTAGGTATGTTCATTAGTTACCCTTAGTTTCTCCTAGCTAGGATAAGATATAATAGGTTTATTTTCCATAATTAGTTTAGTTTTCATTTCTATCCCCTTGCATTAAACCATTCATTCACCCTTAACCCAATAATGGAAGTTGGGCTAGAATCCAGATGGGTCTTCTAATCCAAACAATGTGAAGTCTAATTACGACCTCATACTAGGGGGTACCCCTATCTAGTGAAGGGAAATTTTCCTCTATTAAAAATAAGATATATTCTTTTAATGATGGAGTGAATTCCATCCTCAACTACATCAACACTCTAACCACTAGAAGATAGATTGGAAGTTATTTGTTAAGGTCGTTGTGGCACTAGTTACAACTGCAACAAGGTTTTCTGATTATGCAGTTACAACAAACACTAACCCATGTGTTTGGGCACTTTTGATGAAGAATTTGACCTAATTCCTTGACATCCTACTGTGCCCTAACCCGACGCACCTCTTGGTACCCTCAGCTAGACATCAAGTTTGAATTTTTGGTCAAATTCAAAGTCAAAGTTTAATTTGTAAAAGTCAAAGGTTGATTGGTCAAATTCAAGGTCAAAGTTTGACTTCTGGTCAAATTGATTTTTTGGTCAAAGTTGAAATTTTAGAATTTCTATCTTGTTCTAATCATTGAATCTTCTGATTGAGTTTCTAATCTCTTCTTGTCAAGATGGTATCTAGTTTCAGATTAGAAGAAAAGTTGGACGATGCTATAAGGTTTCAAATGTATGCACTTGTATATGTTATCTAAGTTAAGCAAAACATGTGTGTTTGGAGGGAAAGTACTAAAGACCTTGTCCAAGATGTAATATTGGATTTTGTGCATTCAGAAGAACAAGCGCACCCTCCATAACAAGTGAGTCTTCAAGTTCCAGGTTTGATTAAATTCTTAAAAATTATATATATGAAGGGTGGTAGTTGCTACATTACGAAAGAAGTCTTTGAAATATTATGTTATTTCTAGGTGCAATGAAAAATTGACTGCATATGAATACTATTCATATAGATGATTATTGTACTTGTTCACAAGATGAACTAACATCTCCTCTAGATAGATATTTCTTTTTTTCTCTTATTGTTCTTGTTCCAGGAAGGTACCCTTGTGATGAACAATCCTTGTGGAAGTTATAATAGAAGAATTTTATAAGGATGACACAAATACCAGATGGGAAACAATCAGAATAGATAGAAACAAACTTAAAGAGTCTCAGAGGAGTAAGACTAGAAGGAAGTTAGGAATCAAAAGGAAACCAAAATAGGCTTGTGACACTTGCAGAAAGAAAAGAGAGATGCAGCAGATGAAATAATGGACTCTCTCATATGGAGAGAGATGATCACAAAATTCCAAAAGAACAGCATGCATATTTCTCATTAAGGCATGAAGCCAGGATTAGGAGGGAGCTAATCCCCAACAATATGATCCATTGAAGAAGAATCCACAAAGACTATGAATTATCTATCCATGTTCTTCATTGGAAGTAGCAGACATGATAAGCAGCACATGTTCATTTTGACTCTAGAAGAAGTATTCTTCGAAAAGAAGCTTTGAATATCATTGGTTGTCCATCTACATTTATGTTCCTATGGCAGAAGGAAAAAGTTGGAGCCTTCAGGAAAGAATCACAAGTAATCTATAGAAGATTCCATGGACTCCAACATTGAAGAGAAACATGAGGAAGAACATGAATATTACAAAGAAAAGTTAGAAAAACTAATTGAACTAGTTTGAACCCACTATAAGCAGTCAAGTAGAATGAATGGAAGGAAGTTGTGATGAAGAACAATGTATGTGAGAAATTATGAAAAATACTTAAGCATTGATAGATACAAGGTGAGACTCAGGGATAGAGGGTTCTACTAGAAGGAGGGAGAAGACTACGATGACAACTTGTTCCAGTAACTATACATACCTCTACCTGAGATATTATATCTCCTGCAGTATCCATGGGTTGGATTTTACATCAGATGAATGTAAAGATTGTTCTTCTCAAACAGAGTAATTGAAGAAGAAACATATGTAGAGCAAGCTCAAGGTTTTGAGGTATACCAGAAAGAGAACCTTGTATGCATATGGAAGAAGAACTTGTATGGATTCAAGCAAACTTGGTGCAGAACCTCTCATGTACAACATAAGTGTGGTGAAAAATTCCTATGAATTATATTGAAATGGTTCCTCAAAAGTTTGGGATGATGGATTGAAAATCCATGGCAAATTTCCATGATGACATATCTGAAGAAGTTGAGAGATTCTAATTCAGTAGACTCGTCTGTGTATCGACAATTGAATGGCTCGTTAATGTATTTGGAGAATACTCAGACAAATATTTGTTGGTTGTGGAGCTTGGCTATCTTCCTAATTCATAGGTTTTTTTTAGTCGTGCTTGGACCCCATTCCCTAACAAGGGGTGTGGGGGGAATTTACCCCCCACAACTATTTCCAGGGGGGTCCAGTGGGAGAAAATACAATTTTTGTAGCTCCCCCTTTGCAGGGGATTCTCAGGAAGCTCCCTCGAAGAGAAATTTTGGGAAAATTTTCCTTGTAAAATATTTTAATTTCATAGTCAATCTCGACCATTCATTATAACGTCGCAGATCTGATGGTAGAAGTTATTTTAGGTTTTTTTTTTCTATAAGGAAACCCTCTTTTATGAGGGAATTGTATTGCATCTATGCATTATTGCAGATTTTGTATTCTGAGAGAGGAGACTGTGAGAGAAAGAAGAATAAGTTATAACAAGTGTGTTGTAGGTTGTATCCCTTCATTTTACTGGATAAGAAAAAGGAAGGACCTGAAAATTTGTCAGGTGGACGTACCCCACACTGGTTGAACCACATATATCTGTGTCTCTATTGTATTGTGTATCTTATGTGTTTTATTTCCACATTTGTTTTATTTTATTTCTACGCGATCCTGTTTTTCTAACAACGGGTATCAGAGTGAAAGGTAACTCATAAGAAAATAGGGTTCCTGGTTTGAGTGGGAGCAATGGCGAAAGATGGAATATTTAGATGGAAGATTATTTATATCAGAAGGATATATTCCTACCATTGGGCATAATAGCAAAGAATTTGACAGCCATGAAGGACAAAGAATGGGAGGTTCTGGACAGAAAGGCACTAGGAACGAAACGGCTGAGCCTGGCAGTGTCAGTTGTTTTCAATATTTCAAAATAAAAGACAATGAAGGAGTTGATGGATGCATTGGCTAAACTGTATGAAAAACCCTTGGCATCCAATAAGGTATTTGTAATGAAGAGATTATTTAATATGAAGATGTCAGAAGGTGGGTTTGTTGCAGATCATTTAAATGAATTTAATATGGTTACTAATCAACTAAGTTATGTAAAAGTGGACTTTGATGTTGATCCCGGGGATCTTCTAATCCTATGTTCATTGCCATAAATATGGAATGGCTCGGTCAAGGTTGTAAGTAAGTCTGTCTCCGGTTCAAACACTCTAAAATTTGATGATTTTTTTGGTGTTATCCTTAACGAGGAAATGCGACGGAAAAGCACAGGTGAGACATCACGTAATGCATTGATTGTGGAGAATAGAGGAAGAAAAAAGGATAAAGGAAAGGGCTTAAAGAACCATGGGAATTATAGGAAGGGAAGATCCAAATCTAGACTGGAAAAGATAGAGTGATCAAATTGTGGGAAGAAAGGAAATATGAAGAAAGAATGTAATGCTCCAAAGAAACAAAGAGATGGACAACAAGAGAAAAATCAAGAAGAAAATGTAACAGGTGATGTGTTACAAGATTCTTTGATACTTTCTGTAGATAATATTTCTGAGTCTTGGGTAGTAGATTCAGAGGCTTAATTTCATGCCACACCCCATAGGAACATTTTCAATATTATGTTCAAGGTGATTTTGGACAAGCTCATTTGGGTGATGATCCACGATGCAAAATTGTTGGAATGGGTAAGGTACAAATAAAGAAAAAGAATGGAAACCAATGGTTATTGAAAGAGGTAAGACATGCACCAGATCTAAGGAAAAGTCTAATTTCAACAGGGTAGCTGACAAGTGAAGGTTTTATATATATACTTACAGATAAGGAATGGAAGGTCACCAAAGGATCATCGGTCATAGCAAAAGGAGAGAAGGTAGGTACATTGTATTTATGTACTGGAAATAATGATTCTTATATATTTTTAGCTTCTACAGGAGTAGATACAACATTGTGGTATCATAGGCTTGAACACATGAGTGAGAATGAGATTTGGAGGAGCAGATTTATATGTAGTAGCCATAGGGGTATGAGTTCAAAGGAAAGAAGAATTTAGTATGCAGGTTGAAGAAAAGATTGTATGGACTAAAGCAAGAAAAAAGGCACTGGTATTTGATGTTTGACATGTTTATGATAGAACAAGGTTATAGTAGATGTCATTTTGATCACTGTGTTTATTTTAAAAGGATAGAAAATGGAAGCTATATTATATTACTATTGTATGTATATGACATGCTTTTTGCAGGGTCTAATATGCAGAATATAATTTTTCTCCAAAAGAAATTATCTAATTCATTTGCGATGAAGGATTTGGGAGCTTCAAATAAAATCCTTTGTGTTATCACATAGAATTGTAGGGTTAAAGAATCATGACACATAAGATTTTATTGTTTTCAGAGCTTGTAAATTAAACAAATTCTCAAAGATTATTACATACCATCAACTAACAGCCTCCTCGAAGTGTGCAAGATATATTTGATTTGGCGCTGTGAACTAGTTAAGGAAGAGGGTTGGACGTTAGGAAACTTGCAGGCATATGAGTGCAAATATGAAACTACTAGCATCAACCTTATAGCCATTAGGTACTCCATGAGATTTTTTGTCTTGTTTGGAGGCCAGGAAGGGTTTGGCTCCCTGATTTTCCTTTGGCGCTACGAATTGGCTCAGGCACTGCGAATTTAGACAGGCACTATAAAATGCGCTACTAAATGCGCTATGGAATGTGTTGCTCAAACTTTGTTCTAAGACTATTGAACCAATATTTTTGACCAGTTGACTTCTAGAAGGGTTTACGGGTGAACCAGGATGAATTTTCAAAATAAAAAGGAGATTATTGTCAAGAATGGACTCATGAGAATTACCCTCTTTCATTTTTCACATAGGTGTCATGGATTGGGATATTCGAAAGAATCTTTGAGCCCTATTTTTTCAGTTTTCATGATTTCCTGTTTGAAACATATTTTTACRACACATATTATGGCCAGATGGAGATGAATTTCAAGAAACCGAGAGAGATTTTTCTTTAGAATGATATTATATACAAAAAATGTTCTCATATTTAACACAGTTGTTATATTTTGAGAATTACAAGTGGAATTTTGAAACCTYTTTTTCATAATTTTGCCTCCTGAAAAGCAGGAAATCCGTTAAAACATGACATTCTTTGTTTGTAACTATTTCTATTTTGGGAAAGTGGTTGGAATTCGAATTGGTGATATGGAAAGGACCTATATTTCTATATATTCATTGTACAAGAGTAGATTGAGGTTGGATTCATGAACCAAGAAAAGATAGAGAGAGTAGGAGCAATATTAGTTGTTCATTTGTAAGCCTGAGGGCCTATTTGTAATGACATTTTATTCCATTAAAGATTCATGAGAGTTGTTATCATATTGTCTTCTTGTTTTCCCACTTCTTTGTTATCTTATTGCTTGAACATATTGTAGGTTTTGAGGATCATAGCTGCCATTGATTGATGGATTCATGAACAACAGAGGATCTGTTGTAGCTTGCCCATTAAATAATTGTTCATTGTTTAAGAAAATATTTATCTATTGCAAAAAGGATCTATGTATAATGGATGTTCTTCCTTTTTTCATATTCACCATGCTTCTACTCATCATTCTATATATCTTTTTCTGATATATAGTTTGAATTCCTTTGATTTGTAGGATGTTATGACTCGATGCCCAATGGAATGCCTCTGCAGACATTTTGTTGCCCTCTCCCTTTCTTTCTTAGTCTTGTTGATCCATCTATTCAAACCATTTAATTAATTTATATTATCATGGGTATTGGTATTGCAATTATATCATTCTAAGTGTGAATATCAGTGATAACACTTGGTATGAGAATAACAAGAGACATGAAAAATCACAAATTGACATTGTCTCAAGGTGAGTACATAGAGAAGGTGTTGGAGAGGTTTAAAATGAAGAATGCAAAACCAGTTAGTACACCTTTGGCCATTTATTTCAAATAAACTAAGGAAATGTGTCCCAAGACACAGGAGGAGATACAATACATGTCCAGGGTCCCTTATTCATCAATAGTTGACAGCTTGATGTATACGATGGTTTGCACAAGACCAGATATTGCACATGCAGTGGGAGTTGTGAGCAGGTATATGAACAATCTAGGTAAAGAACATTGGGAGGCAGTAAAGTGGATTCTCAGGTATTTGAGAGGTACTTCTACTCATGCATTATGTTTTGGAGGCTCAAACACTATTCTATAGGGATATGTTGATTCATATATGGCAGGTGATAAAGATAACAGGAGGAGCACCAGAGGGTATGTTTTTATTGTAGGTGGAACAACAGTAAGTTGGATTTCAAAACTACAAAATGTTGTTTCACTTTCAACAACAAAAGTAGAGTATATTGTTTCTACAGAGGCTAGTAAACAGATGATTTGGTTACATAGGTTTATAGAGGAATTAAAAAAGAAGAAAGAGAATAGAAGGTTGTGTTGTGACAGAGAGTGTGACATTTATCTTGAAAATAACTCAACCTTCCCTTCAAAGACTAAGCATATATAACTTAGGTACCATTTCATACATTCCGTCTTGGAAGATGGACATTTGAAGTTGGAAAAGATGCATACTAGCCAAAAAGACATGTTAACAAAGGGAGTAACCAGGGAGAAACTAAGTTCTTTCTTAGTTTCAATTGGTCTTCAAGAATGAAGGTGAAGATGAGAAATTATCCAGGTCCAAGGACGAGTATAGGCCAACAAGTACAACAACAATGGAGTTGTTTTGATCGGTCTCCAAGTGGGAGATTGTTGGTTGTGGAACCTGATTATCTTCCTGATTCAGAGGTTTGTTTCAGTCGTGATTGGACATGATTCCCTAATGGGGGGGTGTGGGGGGGCTTGTACACCCACAACTATTTTCAAGGGGGTCTAGGGAGGGGGGCAAAGACAATTTTTGTATCCCCCCCCCCAATTGTAGAGGATTTAGGAGCACTGCCTCCGAATCAAAATTTTGGGAAAAATTGCCTTGTAGACTATTTTAATTTCATATTCAATCTGGACCATTCATTATAAGGTCGCAGGTCTGACAATAGAATTTATTTTAGGTTTTTTTTCCTTAGAAGGAAACCCTCTTTTATGAGGGAATTGTCTTGCGGCTGTGCATTATCATGAATATTGTATTCTGACAGAGGAGACTATGAGAGAAAGAAGAGGAAGCTACAATGAGTGTGTTGTAGGTTGTATCCCTTCATTTTACTGGATAATAAAAAGAAAATACCTGGAAATTTCTTTGGTGGATGCAGCCCACACTGGGTTAACCATGTATATCTATGTCTCTATTGTATTATGTATCTTATGTGTTTTATTTCTCCATAAATATTTTATTTTATTGCTTCACGATCCTATTTTTCTAACAATATTTTCTTTCTAGTACATTTGAGTTATGATATATAGTTGCATGGATTTATCACTTCAGATTGGCAGGAAGTGCATATGAAAAAAGAATTGCTACTTGGATACGTTTCAATTTCATATTTTCCATGATGTCATGGGCTAGCAAGAAATAGAAGTATGTTGCACTCAACACTGTAGAAGCAGAGTATATTGCAGCCTATGATGCTTGTATGAAAGCAGTGTGGCAATGTAAGCTAGTTTATGGACTGTTTGATTAGGTGATGGATTCAACTATGATATATTGTAATAATCAGAGCTGTGTGAAACTTTCAGAGAACCCAATGTTCCATGATAGGTCGAAGCACATTGATATCAACTAGATTCCATAGGGGAGAAGTGGTTCTCGAGTATATCTCCACAGATGAGAATATAACACATATTTTGGTAAAGCCTATGTCCAGGATAAAATGTTTGCATAATTAAGAGATGAGTTGGTACTCGTGGAGATGACTTTCTTATTGGAAAAGGAAGAGAATACTCCCAGGTTGGGAGGGAGCATTGATATGATATATGGGTAGTCATTTTCCAGTTAGGAAAATGGTCCAAGTTGGGCAGTCACCTTCTAGTCCAAAAAGTGGCCCAAGGTTTTTGACAGACAAGAATTTTCCAGTTTGGAAAATGGTCAAGATCAGATAGTCATTTTCATAATGAAAATGGTCTGATAGATTGTTGATGTACCATATACATCAATTCCCTTATGGCCAGTGTGGGGTAATGGTCTAGGACAATAATTCTTCTTGGTAGTCACTCTGAGTAGTGGTCAAGTAGAATGGTCCACCTTGCCGAGAAGTCATTCTTTCAAAGTTCATAATTGTGAGTAGTTTCAAAGAATGGTATGTTATGGAGGTTAGTGCAGGAGAGTCATTTCCATTAGGAAATGGTACGAGAAGTCATTCCCTAGGAAAGATTCATTCTCTCCAGGTTGCACTGTGTTTAGTTCCAAAAGAATGGCCTAGTTAGGTGATTGGTCCAGGTTCAACAATCAGGGAAAGACATTCCCTAAGGAAGACTAATTCTCTCCATGATTCACTATGATTAGTGCCGGAGGAATGGCCCAGTTAGGTGAATGGTCTAGGATCATAAATCAGGGACATTTATTCTTCTATGCTTGGGAAGAATAGTCCAGATAGCCTATGGCTAATGTTTTACTTTATGAGGGAAGATTCTCGTTCATATCTCATAGATGTGAGTGTAAGAATGGCCTAGATGACTTAGTTTGTATCATGATATTGTTGATATCAGATGATATAATTGTTTTGGAGACTGTATGTCTCTGGACAGTAGTTGTATGCCACTACGGTGGATGTGATCCACTGGTAGTGACTGCGTGTCATCGGTTAGTAGTCGTATGATACTAGGAGTGGTTGTGTACCACTGGATGGTAGTTGTATACTACTATGGATAGACATAGTTGTGTTCTATTAGATGGAATTATAACAAAAATATGCTACTATTTGATTTCCATGGAGACTACCACTAGTGTTGATTAACAGCTAGATGGATAGTCAATGTGTTGGTGGACATACATTCTCTCTATCAAGAATGGTCTAGGTTGATAGTTTGTTGATGTATCATGGACTGGTATTTTCCTAAGGCACATATTGTGGCCCGATTAGGTACATGGTCCAAGACCAATATTTTCTAAGGAAAATGGGTAGAGATGAATCTCTATGGTACATATGAGCCAATAAGAAAATAGTCTGAGACTGTAACATCCCTCTCTTGTGCACTGAGCGAACTTATTATTTGAGGACACTTTCTCTCAAGTGATCTGGATTATTATGCTATTAAAACATTGATTTTGATTATCAGGTGTTATGGGTTGATGTCATGTTGTTTTGCTGCATTAACATAGACAGGTGCTATTGACTCGGTTTTACTGAGTGTGCAGGATTTCAGACCTCGAGGGTGCAGACGCATCGATGGAACCCATTGGACCCCGGATCGAGTCCGGGAGTGAACTATTGGGGTTTGATTGTTTTATATGTGATATTAGTGCATCTAATTAGACAATATGATTATGGGTATATTTCTGACATGATTCATTGATGATGCAAACTGACGATAGCTTGCCGACCAGACTCACATGTGGATTAGAGGGTTCACACACGACTACCAGAGATTTTGAGGGAGAGGTGTGGACAACAACCCTGCCACAGCCTACTATCACTTCCACTATGGCTCGAACTACAGGTTAACATTTACCTAGTTTGAGAGGACCCATGATGTCGTGAGGGCAGACTGCGATATTCACTCATGATGATTCTAAGGGGTGCGCAATAAGGCAGGGGCCTTATTCCTTAGAGGCACTTAGTCTCCCACAAGTTCACTTGGTGGAGTATTGAATCCAGGGGTTATTGATGTCTACCAAGTCAGTCAAGAGGTGAGTGACACCCTTGGAGCATGTAGTGCATACTGAAGGGCACGTCGTGCAAGGGAAACAGATGAGGTGAGTGGCACCCTTGGAGCACGTAGTGCATCTTGAAGGGAATGTCGCACAAGGGAAATAGATGAGGCAAGTGGCACCCTTGGAGCACATAGTGCATCCTGAAGGGCACGTTCCGAAAGGGAAATAGATGAGGCAAGTGGCACCTTTGGAGCACATAGTGTGTCCTGAAGGGCACGTCGCGCAAGGGAGATAGATGAGGCGAGTGGCACCCTTGAAGCACCCAGTGTGTCCTGAAGGGCACGTCACATTGTTAATGATAAATGAATGAACCTAGATGGCCTTAGGACGAATAACGTGATAAAAAATTCTTAAAACAATTTCCCTAATAAAATGTTGCCCACCACGAAAATTAAAGTCTAGGTCTAAATTATACTAGCGGCAGAATTTTTCTAAACTTTAATATACATATATATATAAATAAAAATATATAGTTATAAAAATAAAAATAAAATAAATAATGGTGATAATCTTCATTAATCTTGTGACAAGAAGTGAGTAAGCAATTTAATTGTTTTATAAAAATCTTTTGGGATAAAATTAAAAAAAGAGAAATAATTGTTTTACTATATTATGCTAATTAAATATTTATTCATTAAAAATAAAAAGGGAAAAGGGGTAAGTTTCAGCACATGGCTTGTTGAGTTTAAATAAAAAGGGGAAAGAAGGAAATCTAAAATAATTAGGAAACTAGGAAAAGAGGGAAACATAGAAAGAAAACGAAAACTCTACGAAAAAACAGTTAGTCCAACTTAGTAAGGTATCTACCATTTAAGAACTTTCTAATTTAAACTGAGCTAGCAAATTAATAATGAGGAAAGTCATTAAAACTTGTAAGGGAATTTGGGGACACCTAGGAGTGATTCTAGGAGTGACTCTAGGTGGGTGAGGGAAATAAAGGTAATTAATTAATTAAAAAAAATAATTTATGGAGGAATGAAGGGGATGGGTGACACTTGTAGAGGGAGGATTTTTAGGAATTAATTTATTAAACATTAATTAAATTGGTATTTTGGGAAGGTAAAGGAGTTCGAAACTCTATATAATGGAGGGGGGAGAAGGAGGAAGGATCTCTTCCGTTTTCATAACGTTACGTTGCATAAATCTATACTTGAATGACTTAGCTTGTGGGAGTTGGGATACCCATCTCGGTGAGGAGTTGTAGCTCATCCTTGCGAGGCGAGCTGGGAGCTAGTTGATTCTTGGTTATTGTGTGTGGCCCCTTTGCGGCTCAGGGGGATAAGGGAGGAAGAAGAATACCCCTAGCATTGGCTGGGAGGTATCGATGAAGTCTCGTTGGTCGAGAATCAATAGTTTCACAGAGTGCGCGAGACATCAACTTAGAGCTGGCGATCAAGCAATGATATGCTTTCCTTATTTTAGCATGGTAGATTGTAGTAGGATTTATGATTTGGATTTGCATGTTTAATTGGGTAAGTAAATTGATTGTCTTAGTGTTCTATTTGATGACTGAATTTATCCATAGCTTATAGCTCGTGATTGATTAACTCCCATGGCCTTCGATTCCCGTCATGTCTTGACCRCCCTGTGGTGTATTGATTTGTGAAGATTGTGGTTGTTTTTTCCTTTTGTCCTTATCTCATCATTCCTCACCTGAGCAGTTGGCCAAGAACCTGATCTATGGTCATTGCTTCGGTCTTAATAGACCTATGGATCTCAACGCCCTACTTTTCTGTGCATGGATGATGAGCGAAAGATGGTCATGTCAGCCGTCTACCTCGTTATTGTCCTTTGATGATTGTTTTGACATGCGCCTTCTAGCAAGAGTACCTCTGCGTATGGATTTCTTGCATCCTTGTTTGTTTTTCTCTACGCCCTGGCTAACAGAATCTCTGTGATCATTTCAATGAATTTTCCCAATGGATATTTGTGTTTCTCTTACTGTTATTTGCATTTTCATATTGGGTATCCAGGAAATGGAAAAACATTTTTGTTATTCTTATCTGCAATTTTTGCTTGGGCTGCAATTTATTTTTATGCCTTTAATTCTTTGAAAAATGATTTCATTTCCCTGTCTGCATTTTCATATTAGGAATCCTGGAAATGGAAAAACTTTTTTGTTATTCTTGTCTGCAATTTTTTCTTGGGATGTGATTTTTTTTTATGCCTTTAATTCTTTGAAAAACGATTTCATTTCCCTGTCTGCATTTTTTTTAATTGGTATCCTGGGATTGGAAAAACGTTTTTGTTATTCCTGTCTGCAATTTTTTCTTAGGCTACGATTTATTTTTCATGCTTTTAATTCTTTGAAAAATGATTTAGTTATGATCCCTATCGACGCTTGTGTTTGGTATCCCAGGTGAATGAAAATGTTTTTATCACTGTATGCATTATGTTTAACTATGACTGTGATTTCCCCCCACTGGTCAAGATGGTGATTTTCCATTGCCATACTACCTTCGATGCTTGACTGAGTCTGCATTTCGTCTTGTTGCTTGGCGATTTCACCACCTCTCAAGACTGCATTTCATTTTACTTTTGGGGCGATTTTTTCCCTTGATGAAGACTGAGTTCTGCATTATAAAATTACTGTTATTTGATTCTTGTTAATGCCCACGATTTCCCCTTTAAATGATGTTGAATTTTTCCTTTTAATACCCACGACTTTGCAATTAAATGATGTTTCATTTTTCCTGTTAATACCCATGATTTTGAAATTAATTGATGTTGTGTTTTTCCTGTTAATACCCATGATTTTGCAATTTAAATGATGATGCATTTTTCCTGTTAATTCCCACAATTTTGAAATTAATTATGGATGCGTTTTTCTTGTTATTGACCACATTTTTTCCTTAATTGCTGATGCAAAGAGGTCCAACCTATCACCCCGCAGGGTCTCTTTACCTGACCTCCTGCTCATAGGATCGTTCTCAAAATCCCCTCTGTTGAGATGAAGCGGCTCTTTAGATCCCCTGAGTGGAATCACTGTGCAATACCCATTCCACAGGCTCTTATTTCCACCCTCGRCCTTCTTCACTTTACCAAGGTTATCCCCGACTCAAGTATCGGGGTTCGGGGTTTTGCGGTTCCCGCTGTCGAGAGTCACAGTCCTCTCGAATCCTCGATTTGCGATGAGMTCCTTTCACGCGCGATCCCTTCTGAGCTTAGCTCCAGTCGCATATGACCACGCCTCCGTGACCATGGCCTTACCTCCCTCACAACCTCGCAACTCRCTATACCAAGCTCTTGATTTTTCCACTCTCGACACCCGATGTGTCGAAGTGACGAGGCGCACRTGAGTTGACCTCTCAATGGTCCTTTGTCTCGTCKAGAMWTTGGACCTTCGTAACTCGTGAACCCTAGCACCAATACTTCAGGACTTCTCACGGAGAGATTCCAAGGTCTTTGTGCCACCTGTCTTCCACTCGCTGGCTTGGAATGGCCCACACGGTCCTACCCGAGATGCCGAAACGCGCGACCTCATTCCCTCATGACATCGCGACTTTCGTTGCCAAATTCTCGAGTCTTCTCTCGTGAGGTTCCGATGCACGATCCCACGTGCGGATCCAATGGTCCTTCCATGATTTGGATCCAGCAATTATTCACCTTTCTGGCACCTTGCATCCTTGTGACTCTGAGTACCAATGGTTGGGCCTTTACCCTGTGAACTTCTGAGTTCACGAGATCCTTAGATCTCTAACACGCGTCCTCTTCAATGGACAGTCTCGATCTTCTCACTCCTTCATCGCCTCGTGTCCTCGCGCCTCGCGACTTTTAACACCAACCACTTGGCGTTCACCCTGTGAACTCCTGAGTTCGTGAGATATCTCGATCTCTTCCACGTGCCCTCTGTCAATGGATGGCTCCAATCTCCTCGCTCCTTGCGTCCTCATGACTTTGGACACCCAACACTTAGGCATTCAATCTGCGAACTCCCGAGTTCGCGAGATCTTCCCGATCTCTGCCACCTATCCTTCCCAGACGGATGGCTCTTATCCTCTTGCCACCTCTATACCTCGCACCTCGCGACTCTTGACGCTAAACTCTCAGCCCTTCTACTCACGAGCTCCCGAGATGCGAGGTGCCACCTATCCACTTTTCAACTCCTGTGGCCCCACATCGTTCTCGAGTGTCGATATCCTGAGATGACGTCAGCTAGGCCCCACAATACAGAGCTCTCGCTTCCTCGTCACTCGTGAAGTTGAATGCCTTCCTTTTCTAACCTCTAG
>JASDQU010308871.1:0-11013 GCA_032191745.1 Picea mariana | reverse complement strand
AAGGTGTACTAAATGGTTTTTCATTTTGCATTCTAAACCTCTCCAACACCTTCTTTATGTACTCATCCTAAGACAATGTCAATTTGTGATTTTTCTTGTCTCTTGTTATTCTCATAAAAAGGATTTTCTTTGCAGCACCCAAATCCTTCATTGAAAATGAAATAGCTAATTTGTTCTTGAGAACATTTATATCCCACATATTAGACCCTGCAACAAGCATTTCATCTACATACAATAGCAATATAATATAGCTTCCATTTTCTAGCCTTTTAAAATAAGCAGAGTGATCATAATGATATCTACTATAACCTTGTTCTGTCATAAACCTGTCAAACTTTAAATAACACTTCCTTATAGATTTCTTTAGGCCATACAATCTCTTCTTCAACCTGCATACCAAATTTTCCTTCCCTTTGACCTGATACCTCTGTGGCTGTTGTACATAAATCTCTTCCTCCAAATCCCCATAGAGAAAAGTTGTTTTTACATCTAACTGTTCAAGATGAAAATATTCTATTACCACAAGACTCGAAATAGTCCTAATTGAAGTCATTTTAACAATAGGAAAAAATATTTCATCAAAATCTATACCTTTCTTTTGTGCCAACCCTTTTACAACAAGTCTAGCTTTTTCCCTCCATCTTCTTCCTTCAACTTGTAAACCCATTTATTCCACAATGCTCCTTTTTCTGCAGGAAACTGAACCAAGTCTCAAGTCTGGTTATTTACCAAGGAATTCATTTCATCTTTCATTCCTTGCTCCCACTTATTTTTGGTGTCTACCTACATTGCCTCTTCATAACATTCTAGTTCACTAGAATCAATCAACAATAAATAATAAAATGAAGGAGAGTATCGTTCAGGGGGTATACTTAACCTAGTAGATAATCTAACAACACTTGCAGGAGTTTGCGGTACATGCTTCTCCTATTTTTTTACATTTTGATTTTCTGGTTCCTTTGGAATTTATTTTTCAGTGATCTCAACAAGCACTATGTATTCTATTTTTTCTTTTTCTTATATATTTCCCTACAACTAATCTTTGTGCATGACCTTCTCATTGAATATGACATATCCAATCCTAATGATTTTGTGATTTTCATAATCCCATAAGAGAGAACCAAAATCATTAACATCATATCCAATAAATGTACACTTCTTGGATTTGTCCCTCAATCTTTGTTCTATTTTCTTTATGGACAAATGATTCACAACCGAAAGTCTTCAAAAAAGAGTAGTTTACCTTTTTACATGTCCATGCCTCCTCTATAATTCTACCATCCAAAGGGCTTGAAGGTCATTTGTTTATTAAGTAAACAACAATATCTAAAGCATCTGCCCAGAACTGTAAGGTAAAACCAACATGCGATATCATACTCCTTGCATGCTCCATGATTGTCATGTTCATCCTTTCTGACACACCATTTTATTTTGGTGTTCCTGGAACTCTCTTCTCTCTACAAATCCCATGGTATGAACAATAGTCATCAAACTCCTTTCTGCAATATTCACCTCCATGGTCTGATTTGAGACACATCAACCTTTTTCATGTCTCATTATCAACCAAAGCTTTCCATTTCTTAAAAGTATCAAAAACATCATATTTTTGTCGAATGTAATAAACCCAAATTTTTCTAGTTGCATCATCAATAAAAGTAAAATAACGAGAAGATCCACCAAGAGATGATACATGAGTTATTCCCCACACATATGTATGCACAAGCTCTAACCTTTCACTCTTCTTTTCTTTTCCGACTACGATAAATCTGACTCTCTTCTGTTTTCCATAAACACAATGCTCACAAAAATCCAAATCAATTTGTTTAAGATCTGGAAACAAATTTCTTTTGTGAATTATTTGCATCCCCTTCTCACTCATGTGTCCAAGCCTATGATTCCAAAGTACTGTATCCACTCCTATAGAAGCTAAAGAGATAGAAGAGTTGGTATTACCAATACATAAATACAATGTACCTACCTTCTCTCCTTTTTCTATCACCAATGATACTTTGGTGACCTTTCACACATTATATGTAAATATGGATATACAAACTTCACTTGCCAACTGCCCTGTTGAAATTAAATTTTTCCTTAGATATGGAACATGTCTTACCTCTTTCAACAACCATTGGTTTCCATTGCTTTGCTTTATTTTTACCTTTCCCATTCCAACAATTTTGCATGGTACATCATCACCCAAATGAACCTGTCCAAAATCACCTTGAACATAATCCAGAAAATGTTTCCTATGGGGTGTGGCATGAAATGAAGCCCCTAAATCTACTACACAAGACTCAGAAGTATTATCTATAGAAAGAATCAAAGCATCTTGTAACACATCACCTGTTACATTTGCTTCCTTATTTTTCTCTTGATGTCCATCTCTTTGTTGCTTTGGAGCTCTCCAGTCTTTATTCAAATGTCTTTTCTTCCCACAATTCCAATACTCTATCTTTCCCAGTCTAGATTTGGATCTTCCCTTCCTAGAATTATCGGGCTTCCCTAAGCCCTTTCCTCTATCCTTTTGTCTTCCCATGTTCTCCATGTTCAATGCATTACTTGATGTCTCACCTGTGCTTTTCCGTCGCATTTCCTCACTAAGGATAACACCAACAACAACATCAAATTTTAAAGTATTTAAACTAGACACAAAGTTTACAACCATGACAGAGTTTACATCTACCGGAGAAATTTCTAGGTCCTTCCTTTATTATTATCTAGCAAATGAATGGAAACAACTTATAACACAATCGTTGTAACTTCCTATTCTTTCTCTCACAATCTCTTCACTTAGAATACAATATTCGTAATGATGCATAGCCGCAATACATTTCCATCATAAAAGAGGGTTTCCTTCTAGGGAAAAAACCCTAACATAAGTTCTACCGTCATATCTGTGACCTTATAATTAATGTTCCAAATTTAGTATGAAATTACTATATACATTTACAACGAAAATTTTCCTTCGGGGGCCCTCTTTCCCCCAGACCCCGCAAAGGCGGTAAACCCCCTCTTCACTCCCCCCCCCATGTAGGAATGTACATTCTTCTAGGGTGTAAAGTCTTCATGGGGTATAAACACAGCTGAAAACAAAGACCTCTGAATCAGGAAGATAATCAGGCTCCACAACCAACACTTCCCTGCCTTGATAACATGATAAAGATGGATCGTTTGTTGGCAAGTTCCCTTCAACCGTCTTTCCACTATCTGATCAGTGGATGCTTGTTACATGCTGTCAGGGTTTATGTCTATTGGTTTCAATTATTCTGTGGTCTCACATGTGTCCAATAATGGTGGAAAATATGGTCGAAGGAGGTCCATATTGAACACTCGGTGCAAGCCAAGGAAGGGGGGAGTGTTGAGCTTAAAAGGATTGTCACCGACAACCTTAGTGATCATTTAAGGCCCATAGAAAAGTTGACGGAGCTTCCAATGGGGCCCTATAAGGCCCTCTTTTCTCAAATGTAACCAGAACTTTCCTCCCACCTAAAACTTGTGCGCTACCCAGTGTTGATCATGGCACTTCTTATACTTAGCATTGGATTTCTGCAAAATATCATGGACCTATTTTCATATGTACTGAATCCGCTCAATGAATCGGGTGGATTTTTTGGCCTTAGACTAAACATTGGAAGATTCTTCCAGTGTGGTTGCAAGAGGTAGTGCAACATCCTTGGGACCCAAGGGTTGGAATCCTAGCCCCACCTAAAATGGGTTATGGCCAGTGGAGCTATGGAGAGCCTTGTTGTATCTCTGTTGAACATAAGGAAGACTCCCATACCATGTACCTGAATTCTTATATTTATTTGTGAACAATATGTGCACAGTCATCCGATTAATAAACTTGGTTTGGCCATTAGTTTGGGGGTGGAGGGGAGTGGATTTAATGATTTTGTTGTCCAACAGTGACTAGAGGGTCGATGAAAATGTGTTGAGGAACATACTGTCCCAATTTGAGATGATGATCTATGGTATCCCAAAATGGACCCACACCCGTTCAAAGAAGGTATTCACAGTATCTTCTGCTATGATTCTCTTCTTGCAGGATGTGAGAATGTGCATCTTCGAAAAGTGATCTACCACCATGAATGGAAAATCATTTCAATTTTTGGTGGACAGAATGCCAAACATGTAATCCATTGATATGTATTCCTAAGGCCTCTTGGGAGTAGGAAGAGGAGTGTAAAATATTTTACTATTGATGGATGGCTTGGAAATGGAATAGGAAGTGCAATAAATTATATACTTGTTGATGTCATGTCGGAGCTTTGGCCAATAAAAATTCATTTGTAAAGCAGCCATAGTTTTCTCCATGCCAAAATGTCCTACCATCTGATTGTAGTGAGCCTCCAAAATCCTCTTTGAGCCATGTTATGACATCATAGGTGGCCCCAATGGCATAACATTCCATGTTGAATATGAAAATTTGTGACATTCCCACCTGTACCGAAGAGATGATAGGTTATGATGAAGTCCAAGTCACGCTGATAAAGTTGGGTCCACTAAGATGCCTCAATCCCACAGGAATGGAGAATAGTGGTGAGTGCAACAACGGGAGTTCGACTAATGCGGTTAGCGACACAATTTTTTCTGTCTTATACTTGATGTTGATATGGAACTGTTGCATGTATGTGGACCACTTTTTATATAAGTCATTCTTAGGAACCTATTGTCCGAATATGAGATGATGATCTGTGGTATCCCGAAATGGACCTACACCCATTGAAAGAATAGCTTGGCAGTATCTTTAGTTTTGATGCTCTTCTTGCAGGATGTGAGAATGGCCATCTTCTAAAAGAGATCGACCACCACAAATACACAATCATTTCCTTACTTGGTGGACAAAAGGCAAGACATGTAATCCATCAAGATGGATTCCCAAGGTCTCTTAGGAGTAGGAAGAGGAGTGGACAAGCCTTGATTGTTGATAGATGGCTTGGAAATGGCACAAGGAGTGCGAGATTTGATATACTTGTTGATGGCCTATCGTATTTTTGGCCAATAAAAATTCTTCTGTGGAACGACAACAGTTTTCTCCATGCAAAAATGTCCTTCCATTTGACTGTAGTGAACCTCCCAAATAATATTTCCACACTCACTTGCTGGAACAAAGAGGTGGAAAAAATGGAATAGCATTCCATCCTGAATATGAAAATATGTGACTATCAATATTGTACCCAAGATCTCATAGGTAGTGGTGAAGTTAGGGTCATGTTGATAAGGTTGGGGCCACTGAGATGCCTCATTCCCATGGGAATGGAACATGGTGGTGAGTGAAGTAGTGAGAGGTCAATTGGGATAGTTAGCGACATGATATGTGCTCCCTATCTTATACTTTATGTTGAGATGGAACTGTTGCAGGTATGTGGACCACTTTTGATGGAATTCATTCTGCAATTTCCGCTATGTCTGTATGAAATGAAGAGGATTGTGATCAATGTGGATGATTGTCTCCTTTCCCAGAAACTAATGTTTCCATTGGCGACAGACATACACAATGGAATACATTTCCTTGTCATAGATAGGGTATTTCGGGACGGTATCTGAGAGTGTATCAATATGGTATGCCACTATATGACCGTGCTGAGTGAGAACTGTGCCTACAACATAATCAAAGGCATTGGTCTCAATATTGAATTTTTTTTTCATATCGAGTAAGGAGAGTATTGGAGATGAGCACAAGGGATTCTTCAGATCATCAAATGCTCGTTGGTGTGCCTTCCCCCATGTGAAATTTTCCTTTCCATGTCACTTGGTCACTTGGTTGAGGGGCCATGCAATATGCGAGAATCCCGACATGAACCTATGATATAAATTGGCAAGCCCCAAGAATATTTGAATCTTGGTAAGTGTGGTTGGCGCTAGCCAGTCACAGATGACTTGGATCTTAGTTGGATCCACATTTACACCATTCTCATAAACAATGTAGCCCAAATATTGGACCCTCTTCATGCCAAAGGAGCATTTTTCCAAGTTGGCATATAGCTTGTGTTGTCATAGAGTGCTAAAAACCTATTGAATATGTTGCATGTGTTCCTCCCAAGTTTTGTTGAAGATGAGGATGCCATCCAGATATACCACCACAAAATATTTGGTAAAGGGTCTCAATACATCATCTATCAACCTCATGAAAGTTGTTGGTGCATTTTTTAATCCAAAGGGCATGACCAGCCATTCAAAGAGACCTTATTTATATTTGAAAGTTTTCTTTCATACATCGGTAGGTTTTGTGGGAACCTTGTTGTAGCCAGACTTCAGGTCAATCTTTCTCAAGAACTTTTCCCCCTTCAGTTGGTCAAGACGTTCATCAATGCAGGGAATTGGGTACTCATTCATGACTGTGATCTTGTTTAATGCTATGTAATCAATGCAGAGTCGCCATATTTCATCTTTCTTATGTACTAGTACAATCGGGCTTCTGCAAGGAGAGTAATTGGGTCATATCTTCCCATTTTGATGCAACTCTTGGATCTGGCACCTGATTTTGCCATTTTCCATGAACGAAATACAATAGAGTGGTCCATTGGGAAGAGGCACACTAGGGGTTATATCAATTGGATGCTTGACTTGACAGTGCATCGGTACCCTGGTGGGTGAGGAGAAAATGTCTTTGTAATCTTCCACGGTCATGTCCACATGCTTCTGCTGCAAAGAGAGCCTCTGTGTAGAGGTCAGAGATGTGGTGAAGAACTTCTGTTAACCATGAGCATGGACCACAAATAAGATGAAATTCCTAGTCTGTGAAATGACCTTACTGCATTTCTTAGTAGAGATTAAAGAAATAGAGGTAGGCGATACTACCTCTGGTATACATTACAATTTCCTACCCAAAGTAGTAATAACACTGCAAGGTCTAGACTCATACACAACATGTCGCTTCCACAAATATGGTTGGCCTAATAGAACATCAAAAAATTCAAGGGGACAAATATCACACAATACCTCGTCATTGAAGGGCTTGATGCCATAGGGAAGATGACATTGTTGGTTGATGGGAAGATCTCTTCCATGGTGGAGCCAACCGATGGTGTAGGGCTGCGGATGTAGTGTCAACCGCAGGTCCAGCCACTTGATGACCTCTACTGAGATGAAACTCTTCTGACTTTTGCTATCAACAATGAAAGGAAGGGGAGCCCCATTTACCCACATCTGTGAGTGAAAAAGGCATTCCCTTTCCTATGGTTCTTCTAGTTCTCTTGAATAAACTTTGGTGGTAGCCACAGTGGCATTGGATTTGAAATCGATAATCTTCTTTCCTCTTTCTGGATTTGANTGACTCAAAAGATTCCAACTCGACCACAAATGACTGCTTGTAGAGACATTTTTCGGTGTTGTGCCAAGCTATTTTATGATATTCACACCACTTCCCTGTGTCTTTCTTTGACTTCTCATTAACTTCTTGGGTTTCAGCCTAGATTGGTTTTCCTAAGTGTGGCCATCTTTTCTCTGTCCCTTGTTTTGTGGGTTTGGGCTACCTTTTCCCTGCTTCAGCTATGATTAGTTTGCATATCCAAGCTCTAGTGTATTCTGCTTAAATTTATGCTCAATCATGACAACATATCTATAAGGAACACCTAATGATGAAATGTACATAAACTCCAGTTTTGTTTGAATGTATCTATGTAGAAAACCGCGGTATATGAGAACCATATTTCATTTAGATTCTTTGATACCCAATTTGGTGCACAGGGTATGAAAAATATTGGTGAAATCTGGTACTGTCTTGTCCCTTTCCTAATGAAGCATGGTCAATCTTGTGTAGTGCTCCTCGTAGCTTCCAACAATGTAGTACTTTTCTTTAATGGAATCCCTGAAAGAATTCCATGTGGAGGAGACCTTAAATATTGAATATTCCTCTGTGTCCCTTTTCTCAGAGTAATTATCCCACCAGTCCTTAACATGGGGGGTGACCTTGAGGAGTGAAAAAGTAATCTTTTCCCTATCATAAATATTGTGGACCGAAAAATACCTTTCGAGCATATTCAACCATTTATCTACAACATCCACATCTATTAGTCCTTCAAATAATGGAATATCAAAATTTACTTCTACCTTGAAGTGGGTTGCATGGCCGCTTGATGAAGATGCGTCTCCTATGGGAAGTTGTCGAAGGATGTGTGCAAAGTTGTCCATCATTTTGTTCCTTTGTTGTGCAAGGGATTCCTCAAGAAATAGTTTAAAAGGATCTCTTGCTCCATAATATTTTTTCTTGTCCCCCATGATTTATTTTAGGGCTCAACATGACTGATGTTGCAAAGGCTCGACTGGCTCAATTCCCAACTTCTTGTACCTGGATATTGTCGGGGACATGCACAAACAAAAACAAATGAAGATAAAACCGATCTGATACCACTAATCCAGATTTATGAGAGGAACGAAATGAATAAAAGATTGAATAAAATAATAAAGAGACACAGAGAACAATAAAAAATATCTAGTGAACAATAACTTATATTGAATAAAGATAATAGGATGAAGTTGTAAAACTGCAAAACTAAAAATAACTTTCTTGAATGGTGGTAGTTATCTCTAAGAAGAGATGTGGATGACACGTGCATTCGTTTGAGAAGTTTGATTACAATGAGGCTCTAGAGGCCCTTTTAACATTACTCATGAATGCCAAAACCAATAAAATCGAAAAACCTAACCTTAGGAGATGAAACACCAAAAGTTATGTGGGCCCTTATGGGTAAGTTGGTACCTCAACTTCCTGGGATCGTAACTTTTGCATATGATCTATGTTATAGGTGTGTGATATCCCGTTGGAAAGGTATTTTCGAGAAATACACATTATTCCATCAAAATCTAACTCCATTGGCAATTTGATTGTGGCAAGCCAAAAAATTGTTTTTTAGGGCCCCAAAACAGCCCCGGAAGTACAACCAGATGTACTAACATGAAAAATTCCAAATCAATCCAGTTGGATTAAGTGGTCAGTTACCAATATCCACCTGGAAGATGTGTAGGGATTCAAACAACCTCTAAAGTGCAAAACCCACCCACAATTACAAAGAATTACAAAGAATGCACTAAACTAAAAAGTGTCAAGATGAGTCAGTTGGAATAGGTGGGTGGCCACCAATATCCACCTAGATCATTTTTCTCATTAAAGAAAAAAAAAGGGGGTTTTATTGTGGCCACAAAAAAAGGATATAGAATGGTTCAAACCTGATTCACGATGGTTTTTCATACATATTCTTTGATGCCGCATCTCCAAAAATATCATTCTAGCTCATAGAACTTGGTTCATGCATGCAAGAAAATAAAAACTACCAATATTAAACCTTTCAAGCACTAGCAATGTCAAGTGTAAACTAGATCTAACCCAATCTACTCAAGTACTATCAGATATACGATTTATTATTATGCACAACTGAATACACCATCAATGGAAAGGGAAAACCATGAAAATGTAGATCTATATTAATAAATGGAGAACATTACATCAACCGAGATTTACCTTGAGTCATGATTGACACATCTCCTAGTTCATTGATCGAACTAATCCTTGGCCCCCACACTGGAAATGAAAACTCATATTTGAAGGATGAAGGCTTGTTGAAGCACTATAAAACTCTACAACATAAGTTTACTTCTCAACACTTCCTCCTTTTCTCCCATGAAATGCCTTCCTTTTATAGATTTATTGTTAAGCCCTAATATTGGCTCATTACCCCTTAATTGGGGCATATTAAATTAGTAATGCTATTTTATTTATGTTGGTTTTATTCCATTAGTTGTAATTATACCTCCTAGACTCCTATATATACCAAGGATACATTTTCATTTGGAATCATCTTGTACTTGAACATTTAAGTGGGGTAAAAGGAGGTTTCCCCCTTGAAGGGGATCATTATCTAAAATTATCTCTTTTTCAAGGAGTTGATTACTTTTTATGAGGTTTTTCTATGCTATATTGATATTTGGTTCCTAACATATGGAATCAGAGCTCAAGGTCTTGGGGTTTCGCTGCTACATCTGAGACACCATGTAATTTTTTCTATAACATTTTTTCTACAATGTTTCAGAAGGAACGAATTGGAGGATATTTAGTAGATGGTTCAAGGTACGTTGGGTTAAAATTTCAGCTCCTAGGGTCTTATACTTTCAAAGATACAACCTGTATAAGTTAGGGTTCTGGAATCATCCTAAAATGAGTCATTACGAAATTTTCGCTATAAAAAATTGTCTGTAACGTTTCAGACCCTGACATCTGGAGGCTATTCACAGAAATTAGTAAGGTATCTGTGGTAAAACTTTTAGCTTCTAGGTAATCGTAAATTTTTAGATACACCCTGTGTAGGATAGGGTATCTGACTAGTTCTATTGACTAGTCTCAAGAAGGTGTTCCAGGTAAAACAATCATAACTTCTTCCTAGAGTATCCAAATTGAGTGGGACTAGTTTCATTGGATCGTGGACAACCTGTAGTATTTCGGGTATGATTTTCAGAATTGTATATCAATTATTTTGTGTGTGGCACGCTATACAAGTGAGATATCCTGGAAATTCCAAAAATCGGCAAGTTGTGGGGAAGTTACCGTAAATTCCACTTGGAACATCCAATTTTGATCAGACCTATGGCATTGCAGAGAGGAAATATAAAAAAACTACATAAAAGAAAGTTTCATACCCAGAAGGGTCGAAACTTGGGAGATACAACAAAAGAAAGATTGTCTAGCAGAACCACCTCAAAATCAAGGTTCAAAAGTGATACTTGGCCAACATGCCACCCAAAAAGGGAACTTCTAGACCAAATAAGCCTCCATACAATCCTAATTGGACTCTTGATGAAGCTGAAGAAATGCGTAGGGACATAAATGATTTACAAAAGAAGATAGTAACAAGAGATGAATTACAAGAGATGGAAGCTAAGTTGGAGGCAAAGATGGATGGTTTAAAAGAGGAGATCATGGAAGTATTGAAAATTTTCGTAACAGAGAAGACACCTAAAAGTGAAGATGCATCCCATGAAATTCATGATAAGGACACAAGGAAGGTGAATCCAGAATGG
>JASDQU010308870.1:99771-151398 GCA_032191745.1 Picea mariana | reverse complement strand
GATTCATTTATCAGCGTAAGTCAAGCACTGTTTACTCGGTGTTAAACTATATCAACTCGTTCATATCAAGCATTATGCGGACATTCACATACTGAAACCATTTACAATTTCACAGCTCTATGAGCCAATAACTACTCCTCATTATCAATTACTGTACAGATATTCTTACACAGGAAATATTTACAATTATACAAGTCTATGAACATATGTGACAGCATATAAATGGTAAAACGCAATATAAGCAAAATACTTATCAAAATAACTTTAGCAATGGATGCAACTGCTGAGAGGGGTGCTCGTTTCCACCCAACCGTAGGCATAGCGACTCCTACAGGATTTACCACTAGCCACCCCCGAGCTGAGACCACGATGCCCTGAGACCTATGTCTCTCTATCTGCCAGTGCCCAGGAGTGAAGGTTGCAATCCTTCCTCCTGCGATCACTCACTCTACGTAAAATTTGCCAGAGTTCCCCTCGCATCTTCCCCCCTGTCAATCGTTTCAGCCATACGCCTTATCCTCTCGCGAGGTTGCGTGTGGCACGATTTCCCTCGCACTGATCAGTCCTGACGGCTCTACGGATGGGCGGTTCACGTCCCCATCCCTCATCATGCCATCCACCTACCAGCCTGCAAGGCATTTATTTCAGGGCTAGCGAGCCGCTTTTGGTTCTCTGGTCCAGTGGAGTCCAAATACGGTATTAAATTCTCAGTGGAAGTTAACGCCCCTTTTTCAAGGTGCCCTCCACCACCATCGTGGTCTCTTTTCTGCACATCCCCTCTCAGCAGTTCTGTAATATAAATTCATAATGTTATTTACATTTTCATCATGCTTTAGCATGGTAATTCCTGTATTAGGATTAATTACAAATTTGGGGGAAACAGGGTGTTACAATTAGCCAGTGTTGGCCCTTGGGTATGGAAGTAAGCAAAGATTAAGGAAGGAAAGAAGGAATTTGAACTGCATGGAAGACACGGTGACTGATACTGGGTGGACGTGAGAAAAAGAGAAGAAAAGATGGAGGGAAGTAAGAGAAACAAATTCATTGAACGAGGAGATCGAGTATGACAGATCATCAAGGAAGATGGATCATGGACAACTCAACAAGTGGAAAAATCTATTGTTGGATGCTTTGGAGCACCGCACGAGAAGGAAGGAAAGAAAGGTTGGCAAAGCCCTGAAAACGTGGGTCAAGTTGACCTAGGGTTTTTTGTATCTAGGATTTTGACACTTAGGTTTCGGCCTAAGGCTATCGGTGAGTCATTGTAATGTATAAATAAGAACCTAGATGAGGGAAGAGGGTTTGGTGAAGATTCCCAAGTCTGTTATTGTTATGAGTGATTATTGTAGTGAGAAAGAGAAGCATTGAGTAGTGAGGGAAGTCTTTGTTGTAAGATCTTCAGTTGGGTGTGAATATCAACCCTGCAGCTAGGTGCACAAGGAGGGAAGAGAGAGAGAAAGAGAAAAGATTTGCTAGCTAAGAGCACAAGTAAGAACTGTATGATTTCATATTAATATATTATAAAGCACAGTTCTATGGACGTAGCTCTAGGGAGAGGGTGAACCACATATATATTGGTGTTGTGTGTGATTGATGTGGTGTTCTCTTTTTCTTGATATACTGTTATTCCATTACTGTGTTATATCTGACAAATAAATGTGTGAGGTAGGACTAATTTGATAACTGGCATCTAGATGTTGCGTTGTTATTGTATTGGATCCACTTTGTATTCCCTTGGTTGTAGACATCTTTGTCCTACAACCCCCCATAGCTACTTTGGGTGAGACTGCATCTGCCTCGTAGGTGTTGTTGAAAGGGAAAGTAGTTAGGGCTTGTTGGTGCACTCTTGGAGTTGAACCCTGGGTCTACCCATGTGCCAACAAATGGTTCCATTGATCTGTAGGATCTTTTAATGACTATGGTTGAGTTTTAATTTTGCATGCGTTAATTATCCAATTGAGAAGCTTAATGAAATAATGAGGAAAAGAGAGGAATTATGAAAGCCATATACACATATGAAGATCTGAAAGGAAATAATAGACAGCAAACCATAACATGAGAATTGATAACGAAGTTCGGCACAACGTTGCCTACGTCTCCGGGCCTTTGTCTCTGTGGGGGAGGCTTCTTTATTTCTGTTCAAAAACTCAAAAATACATTGCAGAAGTGCCAATTAGCCACAAGACTGATCTGGTCATGTTCTTCCAGATCTCTAGAACCCTGCAAAGAAAACGGCACGCAAAACAGACATCCGAAGCTCCCAGAAATGGCCCGCAAGCATCTGCTCCTCAATAGCTTCCCTGCATAAAAATGGCTTTGTCTTGGCTTCTCTTCGGCATAACTCTGCTCTGACTGTCCCTTTCATGGCCTCAAACAGGCCTTATTTTTATAGATCTGAATTTGGTTGTCCATCCCCAACTTCCTCCCAAAATTTGGGCTCCAAAAATGCCCAATATCTCTTAATAATGGAGAAAATCCATTAAAAACAGGCATTAAAATCAAATAAAATCCAAAAACATTGGGAAAAACCCACGTTGTTTAATAATATGGCATAATCCCCCCAAAATGGGTGCATGCCCCCTTATTCTTGTTCATATGGGCTTAATATGGCCAAGTGCCAGCCTAAAGGCCTAAGCGCTGGCCCATACCCGGCACTAGCTCCTGGTCGTGGGGCGCTTTGCATGGGATCGATGGCTAACGATCGGTGGCTAACAACTTAACCCCTTTTTGGTGTATGGCCTGGGTCATATGCGACCTCCTGGGAACCAAGCGCCAGGCCCTATCCACAACAGTCCCGCATTTGGTAAGCCCCTCCTGTGGTCGTGGTCGTATGTCCGTGCCGAGGGCTGGGGCTAAGCCCCAGCCTGTTTCCCAACCAAATAATACATTAATCAAACATAAATAAATACTTTGTCATATGAATAAAAAGGAACACCCATGGGGCAGGCGGTTAGCCTGGCCCTGCCAATCCATAGCCCGGAGGAAGGTTGGGGGTTCGACCCCGGTGAAACCATATAATTTTACATAAACCATGAACCAACCATAGGGTGCCACATGGCAGCCCATGACTAGGCCACATGGCACATAAAAAACTAAACAAAATCTGCCAAGTGTTGAATGCTGACTCATCCACGTGCCTGCCATCTGTCACCGTACCTTCCCAGTCACTGCCCTGTCATCCTTGCCATGTGTCTGCCACATCATCCTGTGCCACGTGTCACCCTTACAGTGGTGACACGTGTCACCTTCTGACTAGTCCAATTGTACTGGTCATGTGCTCCTTCACCTACCATGTGTCTTCTCCAGAAGTTGCCACGTCAACTGTATGGCCGTATGGCCTTTATAGTCAGCCTACCACGTGGCACTATACGGACTATACAGTCATCCCCTTTTTTTGCCTGTTTGGGTTTTCGGACAGAACGCGATATCTTTCGCATACGAAGCCCGTTTGACAAAGTAAATATATGGCTGGAATCAGGAAGACGAGATGGAAGCAATGGCGCTGGTTTCGTTGGATTCTGAGCACTTTCATTTTTTAGCCTTTTTGAGCCCTATCAAGCTTCTGGATCCGATTCTAGATCACACCTCCCCACTAAAAGACCTTTTGGTCCCCAAAAGGTTAATGACCAGTCAACAAGCTTAGGATAGGCCACCCGACTTGTCCTCTGTCTCTAAACTCTGTCCTGTGCACCTGTCTCATCAAGATCAATTGTAACACAATCATGACAACTGACACTATATTGTTAGCCATTTGAACCCTGTTACATCTTACTGAAGCCACTATCATCCATGTAGAAAACATTACTAATGACAGCATCAAAAAGACGACTGTAAATGAGCTGATATACTTGAAATATTTGCACGACATGAGCTTATCTTGAAGCAACTTATGATTGATTTTCCTTTCAACAATCATTTCTTGTTCTTGCTTAAGATCAATTACTTCATTTGAAACAATTATTGGTTTGTTGCTTGCTTGCACTACCTTCTTTAATTGTTCCATTGTTTGAAGTGCTTTATTTTCTTTAACATGATGAGCATGAACCACATAATCTTGACCTGCTTTAGTGAATTGATATTGATTCTTTTTCCTGTAGAAGATTGCCTTACGATCATATAAGTATGGACTACCTAAGACCATTCCACATTCTCTTAACAGAACTACATCACATGTTACTTCGTCTACATACTTAGATGAAATTGCAAATCTGATTGTGCACTGCTTTGTTATGTGCATTTGATGATGATTGCTTATCCATTTAAGTGTGTAAGGCTTATGATGAGTTTGTGTTTTTAACCCCAATTGCTTAACCAATTATTCTGAGATTAGATTAGATTGAGATCCACTGTCGATTAATGTGTCTATCTTAGTGTGTCGCATGATTACCCTTATATGAAACAACTTGCTTCTACAACCAATGTCTTCACCAATTTTACCTGTCATACCAACCAATGAGATCTTTGATTCATCACCTGAATCCAATCCCAAGTCTGTGGGTTTTGTTGTCGTTGCCACTGTTTGCGTTCCCTTCTTTTCTTTGAACCACTTTGGCCTCTTCTCGGGATGCAACTTCCAACATTTGTCCTCATCATGTCCCTCTTTCCTGCAATGCTTGCAAGAGGGCTTTCCTTCCTTCCTCGTCACTGCATTTGCATTCTTGCCATTCCTTTTCCTCTTGTCCTCTTTCCTTGAAGACGATGATTCCCCTGACACACCTACTTTCCCTGCTTCAATATACGTAGCTTGAACAGAAACCTCATCAAGGTTAGTGGGTCCAAACATGAAAATGTGTTTTTAATATGCACTGGTAAACCTCCTATATACTTCATAAGAGTTTCTTGTGTTTGTAAAGGTATATCTAACATTAATGCCATTTTTCGAAATCCATCGGTGTATTCTAGCACTGTTTCTCCTTTTATTAGTTTTAAAGATTGCCATTCAATTAATTCATTTTCTTTATAACCCAAAGGATAGAATTGTTTCCTAAGTGCAGAAATGAAACTCTTCCATGATGGAAATACATTACCCACTTGTTGTGTTCCCTTTTGCAGCCTGCTTTGCCACCATATGAGAGTTGTACCTGCAAGCCTCAAAGATGCCAACTTGATTTGTGTGGCCTCATCTTTGATCTGTTGCACACTAGAGTATACCTCCATTTGCCTGATCCAATTGTCAAGTTTCTCTGCATTTACTTCACCATCAAATATGGGCAACTCAAATTTAACATCAAGTTTTAACAATGGCATTTCATTCTTATTCTTATGAACATTTTTCTTTCCATTATATTTAGAACTTGAACTTGAATAAGAAGGAGAAGAAGGAGGCGTTGATGGAGGTGAAGGAGGAATCTAAGGATGATCCTCTTCCTCTTCACTTTTTCCCTTTGAAGATTCACCCAAAACTAGTATCTTTCATTCCAAGTAATCCTCGTACAAAACTCTCACCATCTCCGACATAGCAAGGAATGTTTTCTGGAACTCTTTCTCATCCTAAGAAATCCCTTCTTCCGATGCCTTCCTCTCGCTGTGAGAAGCTCTCTTTCTCAATCCAATTAATGGATTCTCTGCAACAAGCGCGCCTTCACCACACTATAGCTTTTCCCTGGTTAACATGCAAAACTCAAATCCAAACGTCAACTAGCTCTGATACCACTTGATCCGTAGGATCTTTTAATGACTATGGTTGAGTTTTAATTTTGCATGCGTTAATTATCCAATTGAGAAGCTTAATGAAAGAATGAGGAAAAGAGAGGAATTATGACATCCATATACACATATGCATATCTGAAAGGAAATAGATAGCAAACCATAACACGAGAATTGATAACGGAGTTCGACACAACGTTGCCTACGTCTCCGAGCCTTTGTCTCTGTGGGGGAGGCTTCTTTATTTCTGTTCAAAAACTCAAAAATACATCGCAGTAGTGCCAATTGGCTACAAGAATAATCTAGTCATGTTCTGCCAGATCTTTATAACCCTGCAAAGAAAATGACACACAAAACAGACGTCCGGAGCTCCCAGAAATGGCTCGCAGGCGTCTGCTCCTCAATAGCTTCCCTGCATAAAAATGGTTTTGGTTTGGATTCTATTCATCATAACTCTACTCTTACTATCCATTTCATGGCCTCAAACAAGCCTGGTTTTTATAGATCTGAAGTTGGTTGTCCATCCCCAACTTCCTCCCAAAATTTGGGCTCCAAAAATGCCCAATATCTCCCAATAATGGAGAAAATCCATTAAAAATAGGCATTAAAATCAAATAAAATCCCAAAACATTGGGAAAAACCCACTTTGTTTAATAATAGGGCATAAGCCCCCCAGACTGGTCACGTGCCCCCTTATTCTCGGTCATATGGGCTTAATATAGCCAAGCGCCAGCCTAAAGGGATGAGCGCTGGCCCATACCCAACGCTAGCTCCTGGTCGTGGGGTGCTTTGCATGGGATCAGTGGCTAACAACTTACTCCCCTTTTGGTGTATGGCCCGGGTCATATGCGACCGCTCGAGAACCAAGGGCCAGGCCCTATCTGCAACAGTCCCACATTTGGTAAGCCCCTCCTGTGGTCGTGGTCGTATGTCTGTGCCGAGGGCTGGGGCTAAGCCCCAACCCTTTCCCCCGCCGAACAATACATTAATCAAACATAAATAAATACTTTGTCAAACAAGGAAATAAATAAATACTTTGTCGTGGTCATATGTCTGTGCCGAGGGTTGGGGCTAAGCCCCAACCCTTTCCCCTGCCGAACAATACATTAATCAAACATAAATAAATACTTTGTCATATGACTAACAAGGAACACCCATGGGGCAGGCGGTTAGCCTGGGCTTGCCAGTCCACAGCCCAGAGGAAGGTCGGGGGTTCGACCCCGGTGAAACCATATAATTTTTACATAAACCACGAACCAACCACAGGGTGCCATGTGGCATCCCATGACTAGGCCATGTGGCACATCAACAACCAAAAACAAACTGCCAAGTGTCAAATGCTGACTCGTCCATGTGCCTACCACATGTCACTGTACCTGCCCAATCACTACCCTGTCAGCCTTGCCATGTGTCTGCCACATCAGCCTGTGCCACGTGTCACTCTTACAGTGGTGACATGTGTCACCTTCTGACTGGTCCAAATGTATTGGTCATGTGCTCTGTCACCTACCACATTTCATCGCCAAAAGTTGCCACATCAACTGTACAGTCGTACGACCTGTACAGTCAGCCTGCCACGTGGCATTGTACGGACTGTACAGTCATCCCCTTTTTTTGCCTGTTTGGGTTTTTGGACAAAACGCAATATCTTTTGCATACGAAGCCCATTTGACGAAGTATATATATGGCCAGAATCAGGAAGACGAGACAGACGCAATGGCGTTGTTTTCATTGGATTCTGTGCACTTTCATTTTTGAGCCTTTTTTAGCCCTGTCAGGCTTCTGGATCCGATTCTGGATCATCCATTTCTAGGACATGGATCTTCTTAAGGGAATGTCAAGGTGGTTTCCATCGAAGACAAAGATTCATAAGTGGTTAGAAGACTAGGAAAAGGACTTCACAGAAGCCCAAAAAATGAACCCTAATCTTAACACCGAGGACTGTTTGGGAAGGTATATCTTTACTGGTATACATGAGAGTTTCTTTGGAGTAATTCATCAGGAGTTATATGAGTGGCTATATAGGTTAGCAGACACCCAATTTGAGATCATATCTAGACCACATGTGGTTTGGACATCGACGTTGATCAAGAAGATCAAGAGAGTTGATAACACTGTGTCAAGAGCAATAGATCACTGGTTTGATATCACCATTGGAGGATATATCACTAAGTTTGTTGTTGACAGAGTAGAATCGTATAGTCAATCAGAGAGATACTTCTTCAAGGGACCTAGAGTAAATTTTTTACAATCTCTAAAGTTGAGGATCAAGATGTTATTGCATGAGAAGAACATATTGAAGGTACAATAGTTGGTCTATTCGAAAAGCTAATGTTTAAGAATTTTGATAGGGACAATGAAGCAGAGGTGGGGCATACACGCAGTGGAAGAATATTCAGAGAGGTCCCTCTGGTGAACTTGTTGAAATAGAACAACAAACCACTGGTACAAGACGAAGGGTTTTATAGTAGAGAGGAAGAAGAACTGGTGAATGAGGAACATTCAAAATCTAGTAGGGTTGAAGAAGGAAAGACTGAAGAGCCTCACCACGAAGAGTCACAAACTTCAAGAATTGCATAGATCATTTAAGTAAGTATTATTACTCCTCCTATTGTTTTATCAACATCAAGCAATCAGAGTAATCAGAGTCACAATAGCACTTAGATCACTGTCACTAGAAGTCCACCACGTACTCAGTCAGGAAACCTAGGAATATCTATGGAATATGAGATGAGGTTACCCACCTTTAGAAGAGATGGATCTAAAGATCCTGATCAAAACTGGTTTCTATGTGAAGAAGTGTGGAGTATTAAGAATCTCACCAACGAAGCTGTTAAACAAGCTCAGTTTAGTACTACCCTGAGAGATTGCGCACTAAGTTGGTACATGAAGTTTTTCCAAGGGGTTGTCTAGCCAAAACCGTTGAATGAGATCAAGACTCTGTTGATTACATAATTCAAGAAACCCAAGTCGGAGTTGCAATGCATTACAGAACTGAAATAAATTAGGCAAAAAGTAGTTGAACCTGTTTGGGAGTTTGATCAAAGGTTTAATACCTTAACAAGACATTTGAGTTTTCAGATCCCAGATGAGCAGAAAAAAGGAATGGTTCATTGTTTCCCTCTTACCACACATCAGTGTCCCTCTGATGCAACATAATATTTCTTCATAGTCTAGGTCGTTGGATATCGCCATGAAACTAGAATCAACTCCTATGGCAGAATCCAGCTCAGGTATGAGTCAAATCTTGAGTCAGCTAACTAGTTTATCTCTACAGGTCGAAGATATGAAGAAAGACAAGGCAAAATATAAAAGAGAATATATCTCATGCACTAGATGCAAATCAGAAGGCCATGAAAAGGAGAATTGTCCCCTATTTCATGAGTATTTGGCATCTGGAGCCCTGAGTCCTTTAAAGAAAGTTACCTTACCATGGTGTGAGGTGTGTAGAAATAGACATTGCCCTACTGAATGCTATTACATGCAAAAATATGTTTAGACACCCACAAATCTGTATTGCATGTTTTGTAAGTCAGTAGGGCATGATGATAGGGATTATAGGGCCTATGAACTCATGCATGAAAGGTCAAGGGATATATACAAAATTCAAGGTGAAGTACAACAAGAAGGAAACACTACGTAGTATAATTCTCTAGGAAGAGGAAAATTCAACCCTTTTCGTGGATTCAGAGGAAGAGGAAGAGGAGGAGATATGGGCCAAGGTAGAGGCCAAATAATTTGTTATAACTATTCACAGCCAAGACATTTGGAAAGGGACTGCCAGAACCCTTGTAACATGTGCAATTACTGCAACTCATTCGAACATGTTATTGAGGAATGTCCAACATTGTTGACCAAGCTTCAAGAAAGATGGGGTGTGAACCCGCAAGTGCAACTGATATACATTGAACCTCGTGGAGAGGACCAATAGTCTCTTTTATCACTAGAGTATGCATTGTTACAGGAGAATACATAGTAAATTCGAGAAAGACTAGAAGAATTAGGGGTGTGGAAAGTTGTAGAGAAGACACAAGTGTTTGATGCAAAGAAAGAAAAACAAATATTTGAGGAGGCAAGAAAAGAATTCAGGAGAGACCAGGGTTCTTCATCAAAGACATGACTAGGAGTAAGAGAATGTGGAATCCCCCTGGAATTCAATTAGTCTTTTCTACCAGGAGAAGTAAAAGAGGTAAGAAAGCTCATGGAATTCTTATATACTTGCATTAAGTTGATTCAGGATGAAAGCATTGTACAAGAGCTACAAAATTTAATCAAATAGTACGAACTAGGAAAGATAGATCCCTTGCTAAATATAGCAGTACACCAAGTCTCTAAAAAGAGAAGGAAAAATAAGGAATTTCACCTAAATGCTCAAATTGGAGAGTATGATATAGACTATGTGGTCCTCAACTTAGGGACAGAGGTCAATGTCATGATGAAGTAGACCTTGGCACTGATGGGGAAATCTAATTTTATATGTTCCCCTATCAGGCTTAGGATGGCTAATCAGCAAGTTGTAAGCCCCTTTGTAATATTGAAACATGTCTCTGTGGACATCAATGGAGTAAGGATGTTTGCAAACTTTGAGGTGATTGATATAGTTGATGATAGTTTTCCTTACACTGCGCTATCAGGAATTGATTGGGATTTCAATAATTCCACTGTGGTTGATTTAAAAAAAATAATAATGAGATTTGAAGGAGATGGCCTTAGGGTCATTGCACCTTTGGATCTTGATGAAGGTCGAAGATACACATAACCCATGAGAGAAGAAGATTGTGCATATGAACTAGAAAACATATACAAATTAACATCCAGACAACAGGATTACATTAATCCTATAGTAGACAGGAAACTAAGTTGGCAAAGTGACATCGCATGTTCATCGGATTCCGAAGAAGCACTGAAGAACTAGTAGAACAAAATGTATGAAGTATCTACAAGGACATGTTTTAGGTTAACTAAGGAAGTTCGTTGGATTGACACAATAGTAAGTAACTTTCCCATATTTGATGGTCTAAATCATTTAGAAGCATTCTTCTTGGACTTTGAAGAGATTTTACCAACACAACAAAGATTGTTGGCAATGGATGAGGCCTTGAAAGAAACTCTAGCAAGATGGTGGGGGACACACAAAAACAACATTACATATTGGGTACAATGTCGCACTTTGATGACAACGCGGTTTTCAGAGAAAGTAGAAGGCTGCGAAGTTAGGTACATAGGTGGAAGTTGTCCAAAGGATCATGTGCAAAGTTGCGAGGAAGCCTAGAGAATCATTCCTCAAGAGCAGTGGGTGCAAAAATTCATCAACACACTGGAAACAAACCCTATCAATTGGTATCTTCAAGCATAACTATGCCTCATCACTGTAGATTGGGAAGGTATGACTTAAAAGTTTGTAACTAAATTTTTGTTTGAAAGCCGATATCCTACAGTGGATCAAGCATTACATATTTTAAGATAGAAAGTATTTGAGGAGGCACCTAGCCTCCCCTTGGAACAAGACGAGGATGAATGGACTGCGCCTCTCCAGAAACTGCAAGGTTGTTACAATGTCAATGCTGACGAAGACGATGATCCTAGGAAGGTGAACATCGCCGAAACAAAAGGCCACAAAGACATATAAGGACCAAGAATTGAACTACCTTTAATTGGACAACCAATTAAAATAAAAAAAAATCAATATTGGAACAGATCAAACACCGAAGCTTACAAATGTTGGAGATTATTGGGATGTTGCCACTATTGAAAAGATCACAGAGTTATTGCATGAATATCAGGACTTGTTTCCAACCAAGTTCACAAATATGAAGGGAATTAAAGGGCCCATGGGAGAGATGAGGATCCTTTTGAAAACAGATGCAAGGCCAGTCAAACAGATACCCTACAGATTGAACCCTAAATATAAGGAGAAAGTGAAGATTGAACTCGATAGAATGTTGGAAGCAGGAATCATACAACCTGTTGAAGAGTCAAAATGGATTAGCCCTATGGTGGCGTAGGATAAGAAGACCTGAGAGATCAGGATCTATGTAGATCTCAAGAAGTTGAATGATGTATGTTTGCATGACCCATTCCCTACACCATTTATTGACGAAGTGTTAGATAATGTAGGAGGACAAGAGGTATATTCTTTTACAGATGGATTTTTAGGATATCATCATATTTGGATTCCCAAGGAAGATCACCATAAGACCACATTTACAACAGGGAATCCTACCAGTATACAGTGATGTTGTTTGGATTGAAGAATGCCCCAACCATGTTTTCTGGGGTGGTGGTCGAAGCATTCAAGGAGTTTTTACATAAATTTCTAGAAGCATATTTTGATGATTTGGATATTTTTAGATTCTTACAAAATCATATTGAATGTTTAAGACTAATGTTGGATAAGTGCAGGCAGTGTCATATTTCATTGAACCTAAGGAAGTGCATCTTCTTTTCACCCTTTGGAGTGCTTTTAGGTCATATTGTGTGTAATCAAGGACTACTGGTAGACCTATCTAAGATTGCCATTATAGTTAATTTCCCCCCTCCTACTTCAGTCAAAAAGTTGCGCACTGCGTTGGGACATACTGGATACTACAGGAAGTTCATTAAAGGCTATGCACAGATCACAACACCCATGGAGAAGCTTTTGAAGAAAGAATTTCAGTTTCGTTGGACAAAAGAATGCCAATAGATCTTCGACACACTAAAACAAAAAATGGTTACTGCACCTATCCCATTTTTCCCAGATTGGAACAAATAATTTCATGTGCATGCCGATGCATCTTATATTGCATTAGGAGTTGTGTTAGCAAAACTAGGAGCTGGAGACATTGACCACCCGTTAGATTTTTCTAGAAGGAAGCTATCAATAGCTGAGATTAATTACACCACCAATGAGAGAGAAGGGTTTGTTGGCGCGAATTTGGTCAGACCAAGGTTCTTCTCAGGTTACCAAAAAAAGGCACTGTGTAGTCTAGAGCATTGGAATTTTCATCCCCTCCGAAGAGAAGAAGTCTCACCTGAAGCACTGCTGAGACAGATAGATAGGGAAGGGTATGGAGAAGACTAAGGAAGATCCATAGAGTTTTCAGAACTCATCCATGTTCTTGTGCAATCAACATTATTAGATCGGAACCATCTAAATTCAAGAACCAAACCTACTTACAGTATGAACAATGATTAACCATATAAACATTAGAAAAAACTCATAAATAATAAAGGAATAATGCAAAGCATAAGTAGCATACAAATACACATCATATTTGAAATTTTGGTTCTTCATATTAGCTTTCAGATCTTTCCTTTATTACAGATTCAGGACTACGTAGATATGTTCAGTATAGACTCTGGGTTGTCTCTTACATCGAGTTTCAATAGCTAATCCCAAAACCTTGGATTGCTAATAAACATAACAACAGCCTGATATATCGAATCTACCTCGAGGACCAACCTTATTACATCTATGTTTAGTCCTATGTGTAGTTGGGTTATGTCTTTATGTTCAACTTGCTCTCTTTCATGTTCTGTTGCAACTGTTTGTTGGTTAGCTGGTGTTGTGCTAGCTACCGCAACTATTTTATGTTATTATTTTCTTTCAGCCTCTAATGAAGTTTGTGCAACTCATTCTTAACCAAAACTTGTACAATTATTTCCCAAAAATGAAGGGCCCAACAAGATCCGACCACAATCCTTGACTCATCCTCAAGTCAAGCACTTGGTTCTTTCACATTCTCCAGGAGCAACTGTTGTTTTTCCTTTTCCAAATTTTCTTCTTCTTTGAGCTCTTATGTTTGTGTCTTTTCTTCCTTCACCTCTTCAAATGAAAGGCCCAATTATGGAACCAATTCTAATGCTCTGTGCTTTACTTCGTGAAAGATTTCAAATTTATCCTACCATTTCCGGGCGAGGAGTGATGCTTCTTCTAGGAACTGTTGGGTCGTATCTTTGTTGTACTCTTTTGGATTGGATGAAACCAACAAGTTCCATTCGGAGTCGGTTGTTGCATTGATCTGGTGCATTTTCATATAGGCGGTTTGAGTTACCGGTCAAAAATCGTGCAGCTCTTTCTTGGCTATGGACTGTGCTTCATAGAGTGAATTGAGTTCATTTTCGTCCTGCTAGATCTGAGCGAACTTTTGTTGCTTCTCTATGGGGTCCATTGTGACCGCAACTTCCTCATTGAGCCCCTGGATCTGTGTGCGCAATTCTTCCAGGATCTGATTCCTTCGAGCGATGATTCCCATCCAATTGCTAACTTCCTTAAAGATTCTAGTGCAGTCCATTGTCTTCTTATGTAGTTCTGCTCGGACATTGTTTCCTTGTAGTATGATATTTTGCATTTGATCCTGCAATTGTCGAGGCTGTTGTTCTAATTTGTGTTGGACTTGTTGTAACTTTGCTTGTATCTGCTCTGTGAATGTCGCGAGCTGTGTCCATGATGCTTGTAACATCTCAATATATTTCTCTAGTTCTCTTATCTCACTAGATTTAGGTAGGTCAGGCACAACTCTCTGAATATCCAACCACGCTTCTACAAGTTTTTCCTGCACTTTTTCCAGTTTGCACTGGGCTAGGAGTCGATCACGCTTTTCTTTTGTTCTACATGTTTGCGCATAGAACTGTTCTTTTCTAGCAATCTCGGATGAGCTCTTGGTGTCTTGGAGCCTTTGCTCTAGTTGGTATGTGGAGGCTCTAATTAGTCCGAACAACTATGATGTTGGCCACTGTACTAGGTTGGTGGCTGACAAAGCTGCATTAGTGGGTTTTCTTGACTGTAAATGGAGTCCTCTAGCCGTTGAGTGGTCCGAACGGGTTTCTACTTCCTGTTTCGTTGGTGGCATTGGTGAAATCATCAATCTTAGATCTTCGAGAAAAAGTGAATTCGACTAGGTGATATTGGTATTTACTCGTTTAAGTGGAATAGGGACGTGGCCGAATTTATACCTTTCTATTTGGCAGGTGGGTGTCCCAACGTGAAGTTCGATGGTATCTTGGCATAATGCAAATTTATGGCATAATGGGCGACATTCAGAGTACTAGAATGCCATTAAAGGGTGTGAATGGATTGGGTGTGCGTGGCCTTTAACTCAGATTGGATTTGGTTGCATGGCCCCTCCGATCACAAAGGTTTTCCCTATTGTTGGGCTCTAAATATGTCCTAAAAACAACCTATATGCATCAACCAAAGGTAGGCGCTGGCACAAGCGTTTTACTTGTCACCTACATAGGTTCTTACCTTCTGTTTTCAATACCTAACCTCTATAGATGCAACACCTGCAAAGGAACAACAATCGTAAAGGGAACGACAATTGTTCTATTCAAAGGAACAACACGACTTGCAAAAGGAACAACAATCGTTACATTGGGCCAAACTAATGTTGAATTAATTGCATTGTAGTATTTACCCAACTATCTAATTTGTCAACCCGGGGGTCATAAACTGACAAAGCACATGCAAAGTATATGCAAGATTGAAGTGAGACTAATCCAATCTAATGTTTAAGCTATGACTGAAATAGAATCATTAATCTAACACACGACTGGAATTGAATCATTAATCTAGTTGCGTAAATGAAATTACTCTAAGAATGGGAAATTGCGTAAAGAAAATTAATCTAGAAATGGAGAACTACATGAAGGAAAAGAAGATACAACAAGTGAAGAGTTAAAAGGCACAACAACACATGAGAGCGCTCATCAATGAAGCAATCTTACATTCAATAATCAAATCAATCTTCATAAAAGAATAATGAAAGCATGAAAACTAAAACCATGAATCAAAGCTAAGAATCCCTTTCTCTTTCAAATCCTAATGACTACTATTAATGACTACTCTAATTCTAATTACATCTTAATTGAATAATCTAATTCCTCTTCTACTTGAATAATCTAATTGAATCCTCATGAAGAGAGAGCACTCTCTTTTATACATGAGAGCCTTGAAGATAAGATAACCATCTCATTATTACAGATCCACTATTCTCTCAACCTATTTTCCATTATTACAAAATATAATCCCTTTAAATCCTCACACATATCTCTCATATATCTTAGATAAGATATTCCAACCAAATCTCCATGATCTTCTCCTTGGAATGGGCTTGAATTATCTCCTCAAATATTGAAATGGTGGAGGAAGTATTCGAGAAGTCCTTTGAATTAATCCTTCACATATTCCTACACATTACAAAGCTCACACATTTTTGAGATATATATGAAAACATGTTGATTTTCTAACATTTAATCACAAATTCCTTTTAAATACTAAAATGAATAAAGTGGAGAACAATAAGGTAAAACCCAAGTATATTTATGGAAATGATATCGTGAAAGGTTAATGGGGCGATGAAATGTGAAGAATGATGAAGGGAAAGGTGGATGAGAATAGGACAGTTATGAGCCCCAACATACCCCCCAACTTAACTTGTTGCATGTCCTCATGCAACCATGTGTTATCACTGAAATTTTGTCCACACATGGTGACAAGAACTCAGCATCGTCAAAACAGGAATGAAGTCATTCATGGCATTGAATTAATTTCACAGCATTGCAAAAGGGTCAAAAACTATACAAAGTAACAAAAATTGAAGGGCGCTTTACAGAAATCGGGTGCGAGTGCATAGGCGCGGAACAGAAACGTACAATGCGCGCATGCACGCATGACGCGCGGCTGTTAGCGCAAAAACCCGTGTACCTGCTAAACGGTGCATTTATGGAATTGGTCGGCCTCCCAACCACTAATGGATCTGCTCCCAAGCCGATTTGACTCCCAAATCTGAGCTGAATCCGCATGGTAGGCTGGTCAAAGACCTAATTAAGCCCTAAAGAGCCCCTTTTCGCACCTCAAAGGAGTTACATAATCACCCAATGCTATGCTATAAAAATCCATGAAGAAGCATCATTTTCTCAAGGAATTTCATGTAATGTTATGCTGCTTAGATTGTTTTAAGGACTCACTCCTTGACAATAACACATTAGCACCATTTCATTGAGCCATTCACCTCTCCATTGAGTGAATGTGCTTGGATTTCTTTCACCATCATTCTCATTTTCTTATTGTAAGGAGAGCAAGTTTGTGAGGGCACAAGAGCCTTCCATTGGAGAAAGAAGGGACTCACAGTCCCCTTCCTTCATTGTGCTTTGGTTTCATCAATTGATCAGCCTAAAAACATTGGTGATATTGGTCTTGTTGTCTTTGTTATTTCTTTATCCATATGCTCATAGTTTTAGTTTGTTTTAATTTAATTCTTGCTTATAGTTTTTTTTTTTATTTTCTCTAACCCTTTCCTCTACAGCTGTCATGCTCAGCAAGACCCAACTGGGCATGTAAGCACCCTTTATTTTCTCACCAAGTGACGAATTGGGTGCAAATAGATTGGCGACCGTACTGGGGATTAGGTATCAATTCCTTCCTCATTTGGGTTTATTTTGCTTTCCTTTTGCTTTCATTAACTTGTAGGTACACAAACCAGCCTCAGTCGACCTGCTAACCAGTCAATTCAAGAGAGATTTGAGAGAAATCCATCCAGATTTCCTCTCTCAGCCATTTTCCACAGGTGCGCAGGTATTTCACCCCACAGACGTGCATTAGGCGTGCAGGCACTTTTACCACAGTCTGTCTCTACGCGCATGCGCTTGTTCTGTTGATTCGATTCGCGCACCAGTGCTCTGCGCGCGCCTGTCTACACTAGAGGCCGTGCATTTGAATTAAAATTTTACATTGTAAGGTCTTGGGATGTGGGGAAAGTCATTTTCCTTCTTAAGAATGATGATATGCATGCTCTAAATACTGCACCACTTAGACCCCTCAACTTATAAAGGGGATAGTCAAACAAACATAGGCACTTAGGTGGATAAAAATAATTTTCCCTTATTTGCTTTTTTCCACGTGGATGGCTTGCTTTGATTTATAATTTAAGTTGGACAATCATACTTAATCACACCTAATTCACATTTGGGACTAGAAATTGAAGTAACAATCCTTGAGTATTCTCTTCTCTTGCGCCTTTAAAAGTGATCTTGAGAACCAGAAAAAGATTGCAAAAACAATCTCATCTCCCTTAACAAAATTCAAAAACTTTTAGGAGAGGACAAAGGCCCTTTTTGGGACCCCTCTTAGTTTCATTTTTTCAAACATATCCTAAATTTGTAACGGGCCCATACATGCCCACATGTCACAAAAGTAGGATAGTGGTTGCAATTTTTCTTTCTTAGATAAAAAAACTAGGAGAGTTTAAAGATTTGTAACGGGCCCACACATGCCCACATGTTCAATCTAGGATAGTTTCATGCTTTTTCTAGATTAACTCACACATAGGGAGTTAAAGGATAGTAACGTACCACATGTCCACATGCTATCTTCCTAGGGCTTTTAAAATTCCGCAAGGTTGTACCAATGACATCTAGCTAATTAGGTAATCACACTTTTGTAAGGACCAAGCGAAGTCCACATGCGGCAAGGTGACATCTAAATAACTAAAATTTGGTACACTTTTCACTCACACATAAAAGTCACTTTCACACTCACATAGCCTCTTCTCAAAACGTGGAGGTCTAAGTAGGTTTCCTCTAAAGGGATTCCGAAAACACCCCATCTTTTCTTGACAGGACTATCCACTCCCACTTTTAATCAAACGAGGTTGGTTTTCACCCCCAGCCTCACAAAACAACATCATCTAAAAACTTTCTAAAAAACTCACTAAGTTTTCCTCCACAGGAGGTGCCAAAAGAAGTTTTTAGTCTAAGTAGGATCTCGAGGATAGGCATCCAAATAACTCCCCGTTATCTGGTTCTCACATTTTCAAACATAGAAGTTGACAAATAGGAAACTTCAAAATCCTTCAAGTCCAGTGTTCCAATCACCATAAGGCAGGGAGATACCCATGAAGGGTCGAAGGCCGAGGTCCGGTTGTTCTGTGCGTCCCCCCTTGAGGCACCCACCTCTTGGACAGGATCCAGCCCGTGACCCATTTCTTAGGCCGAAAATCTAAATGTCGCACTGTGACCGAGGTACCTAGTGACCAAAATTAGGACATCTACCCAGGTGGTGATTGTGAGTTGCAATTGCACCTTGATTGGATTTTGTGTGGCTATTGGGAAGTATCGCCAGCTCTTTTTGGATATTGCCCCCTCTACCCCTCATTATAACCAGTTATTTCATCCTTCACTAGTCTCTCTTCCGGTGACTTCAGACCCCACTGTTGAGAACTATTGAAAGGTCCAGTGCTATTTGAGAGGAAGGACGTTACGTCTTCTAGGACACAAGCATTTACTTTCTTTTTGATTCCCCCACGTGGACAAAACCCTCTTACCCACATATATGCTTCTTTCTCATTTATGTATGATGCACATCTGATTACAGTTTGACTTTGAGATATATATTGTGTAAACAGTTACAGCAAAGACTCTTGTTTCTATATTTCCTGCACCACTTTGTGCACACATTCACACAACTAGTCTAACATCATTGGGGAACCATAGAACCCCCATCGTTCATGATGCTTTCTCAATCTCTCGCCTATCTTAAAGGGAGTATCTAGTCGTACCCACTCATCGGTACCTCCTTCACACACTCCTGTGAGTGCCACTATCTTAGGATTAGCTTTGCTTGGTTCTACATTACTTGGGTCCACTTCCCAAGGTCATACATTCACTCGCTCTTCTTTGCACGGGAGCGAAGGACCCACTTCCTCTCAAAGAGGAAGCACCAACCCACCTAATCCCCATCAAGGGTCAGGTTCACAACACAATATGGCTGGAACTAACATTCCCACCCCACTACAGATGCCATACTTGGCCTCTCTCAACATACCGGATCTCACCAAGCTTACCAATGATCCTATATTACATGATGCCACATGTCCTGCAATGCCAACAAAACTTCCTTCAGACATCCCAAAGTTTGAAGGAAAGGCGGGGGATGACCCCGCCAACCATGTCATGACTTTTCATCTATGGTGTTTTTCTAGTAGCATCATGGATGATTCCATCAAACTACGAATTCTTCAATGCACACTTACTGGCCCGTCCGCCAAATGGTATGTCGAAGAAAAATCTGGGTCCCACGGGACCTTTGAGTCATTGGCCAAAGCCTTCTTGACATTTTTCCAATTACCCATCTGCCATGACAACGGTCTAGAACTACTGTCTAACTTCAAACAGACCTCAGCCACCCACATCTCTGACCACATTCATGAGTGGCGTAGGCGACGTAGTTTGTGTAAAGCAGAAACCACCAAGCAACAATGCCTTGATTGGTTTCTTAGATCGCTTGTCTCTCTACTTGGAAAGGATGTCGCTTCCACCTTCCATCAATCTGAAGAGGAAGCTATTAGTAAGGCCCAAAAATATGACCTCATCTACGCACAGTCAGGGTACTTGTACACGGTACTTCCTGATCTTCCAAAACCTGTGCCATTTGGCCAAGATAAACCTGGGATGTCGCACTTAGCCGACGGACTAATAGGTGCCACCACACACCATAGTCCACAACCCCAACCACCACCGATGTATGGAACACCCCAATACCCTCCTGCATATGGGGGCACCCCTTATTACCCCCCACCACCTTATCAACAGCCATATCATGTTGCTATACCTCCACCTATCAGTGGACCACCACAGGCACCTCCCATACATCCACCTCTTCCAGCCACTAGTGGTACTCCCTCAACATCATCTTATAGTACCAGCGAAGGCACTATGCCTTCCTATGTACCCTATGGCTTAGTACCACCAAAAAATCCATACTTCCCATTTCCAGGTCCTCCACAACCCATGGCCCCCCCACACCCACATGCGGGGGTAAATTTTGTTCAACCTTCGGCTACTCAACAATATTAAAATTTTGAACAGTTGAACACAGCCAACCCAACTCATCCTTCAAACAATGCCAGGAAGAAAGGATGGAACAGGAACAATAACAACCCTGGTCAAGTTGGGAATCAACCCCCACAACACCAACCCACTGGGGGCAACCAGAACCAAGGGAACCAAAACCCCCAAGGGGGCAATAACAACAAATGCCCCGGGTGAAATAATTTTAAAACCATCCACCCTTGTTCTCTTTGTGGCGAGTTCTGTCATTACACTCACCATTTCCCCCAAATCACTAATTTCAAAAGGTTGAAAGACTCGGGTAGTCTCCCCCATACCCCTGCCCAAACTGCCTCTCAACAGGCACCACAACAGTATGTGCAGCAACCCCCTCCCGCCGTGCTGCAAAATCCTATCCCACATCAAGGGGTGATCAACACCCAATAGGACATGTAGCATCCCCCACCTTAGGTGGGTCAATACCACAACCCTAACAACCCAGCAAAATGTACAATTCTCCTCACCAGTGAGGAAGAAATCCTTCTGCAAACACGCAATCGTCAGTACCAGACACCAGCTAAGTCTACCCCTATCTCTCCAGAGACAAACCCTACACCAACGAGACCCCCGTTGGTGATCCCTCACCCTTCCGCCGAACCACCACTTCGCATCCCTCGCATCCCCTTGTGCAGGAATGTCCACAACCCACAGGCCAGGGCCGCTCATAATTATAGCTTGGTTGACGACTTAGTGCAATCCCCGACTGCCATGTCAGTCTTGGAAGTTCTCCAGACCTGTCCCATGCAACGGAAATCACTACTTTCCGCCTTGGGGGCAGTCGACCCTGCTGATACTCGACTCATCACTTTTGACCTTGACAATAGAGAACCTCGTCTTCCTGCCTTGGTCGCTATTCAACTACCAGTAAAGATACAAAACATCACAGTTCATCAGCGTATCATCGATGAAGGTGCATCTACATGCATCATGTCCAAAACCGTATGGCAGAAAATGGGTTCCCCAGAACTCATACCCTCTGCCATCACCTTACGAGCTTACGACGGATGACCATCATCTCCTAAAGGGCTCTTCCAAAATGTCCCCGTTGAACTCGGAGGCAAAAATATTCTCTTTGACATCAAAGTTATCGACACCTCACTTGATTACAATATCTTGTTCGGACGTAGCTACATGTATGCTATGAAGGTAGTGGCATCATCCATATTTCGGACCATCATGTTCGCCCACAATGGGAATATTGTGACCATCGACCAAGTCTCACATTATGAGGCAAACCCATCTGCCAATCTCGATAACATTCTTCCCCTCATTCACACCAACCACGACACATACCCACTCATAGAGATGGGTCCTGGGATCTTCAAATATCCATCCTTGTTAGGGACGTACAATGGAGCACCACCACTCCTTCCCCCTAATCAAGTATGTGTCATCTCATCTAAAGAAACTCACACAGAGGATGCTCGTCCTCCTCAGGAGGCTTCAATCATCCCTGACGTCTCAATAGTCGCAGAACCACTCCCATCGAAGCCTATTGTGCACTCGTCGACCCCTACGGTCCATGAATCCACAACTCCTCAGGGGAAACCTCTCGTTTGGGAGACATTTCCCCCCCCTCTCACTCAAATTCCCTTCTTTTACCTGCCACCCAGTATTGAAGCTTTCCAGGTAGTCGCAACGCTCACACTACCCAATATGGTGTTAGCAATCCCAGTGTTGTATTTACATCCACCTGAGATGGTCCCTCGCCCATCCCTTCCCCCACAGGAGGGACTTCCCATGACGATTCCCGTCCTCACCCCCACTACCCCCATACTCCCTACCCCCCCTACTCTATCTGGGGGTAGGCGGAAGAAGAAGGAGCCCACAGCTCCACTTCCTCCATGCATCCCACCACCTTGCGCATTATGTGAGAAAGAGGGCCACCAAACCAATAATTGCCCGTCACTACTGGAATTAAGGAATTTAATTCCCCTCATCAAACTATCACCACACCCATTACTACTGCTAGCCCTACTACCACCCAACCTTCCAGTAGTAAAGGGCTGAGGACCAAATTTGTGTGTGCTATCTGTTCCGAATATGGCCATTATACCCATCACTGCCCAGCACTGCCACACTTTCGGCAGACATTAGCGGCGATACGCCATAACATCCAGAACAACCCATGCCCTGCTACGTCCTCATCCAACATCACTGACATTTGCTATGTCACCACTACAGTCAATGAACGTATGAGATGTCCTTGCTCTCTCTGCGATTCATTGACTCACTTTACATACCGGTGTTCGATGATCCTCACATACAGGAAACGTCAATTGACCCTGCATCACCAACCCGCAGCAGCGGTAATTGACATTCCTTCATCACTCAAGGATCTCCATATCATTTCTCCAGAACCGAAGGCACTCCCAACGCCTCCATGGTTCCTACATGACATCTCTAAGGATTTACCCCGCAACCCCCCCAACTCTCCCGTTCATCCCTCTGTGGACATTCACCACCCAACCACCACGGGTACCCCTCATTATTTCAACATATGGTTTATTTCGAGTGAACCCTCATCATCTCCTAGCATTACCCCCTCTGTTTCTCCAACAGGGGGAAATCACACTGTCACTGAGATCACTCCTCACGATCCATTATATTCCCGTCGTTTCCAATGCGACGAAGAAATACTGGAAGAGCTACAATGCCTAGACTCTCCCTAGGATGCAATACATCATTGTGTACTCTTCCTTCCATAGGAAGCCCACATGCCTCCGAACCAAAACCCCATCTACATGGTCGAAACCAAAGATTTCATCCCATCAGGGTCTATCGATTGGTTCAACAATCCCATTCCCACCCCGAATGCATTTGAAGAAGGCAATTTGGCTAACATTTCCCCCACCATCAAAATTGACATTTCCATCAAACATGGCATCGTCGAAGAAATCATCATTGGAGCCGCTTGCACTCCTCGGGAAATTGCCGCATACAAAGCCCTCTTCCAAGAATACAGGGATATCTTCACCTGGTCATACACGGAGATGCCTAGCCTCGACCCATCTATTGTCGAACATCGCATCGACACTTGGCCTGACATCACCCCAGTTTGCCAGAAACAGCGACCGCTACACCCATCTAAGGCCGCGGCTAACAAAGCCGAAATTGAAAAATTACGTACGGTCGGGTTTATTTACCCCATCGCTTACACTTCATGGGTTTCCAACCCTGTACCCGTCGATAAAAAATAGGGCACTATTCGCATCTGCACAGACTTTCGCAATCTCAATAACACATGTCCAAAAGACAATTTCCCAACGCCTTTCATCGATCAAATTATCAATGACTGCGCCGGCCACGAGGCTCTCTCCTTTATGGATGGATTCTCTGGCTATAACCAAATTCAAATCCACCCAGCTGATCAATACAAAACCGCATTCATTACCCCGTGGGGTACTTTTGCATACCGTGTCATGCCCTTCGGCCTAAAAAATGTTGGCGCAACCTTCTAGCGGGCCATGACATACATTTTTCATGATCTGGCTGCAATCATCCTCGCCTAATTGGGCAACCTCATAGCTCGATCCAAGAAACGCACTCAACATCTCGATGATTTACGAATCATCTTTCAACGGTGTCGTCAATACAACATCCGCTTGAACCCTCTCAAGTGTGTGTTTTGTGTCACCACCGGGCGACTCCTTGGTTTTATTGTTTCCCAAAGCGGTATTACCGTGGACCCCCTCAAAGTCAAAGCCATCACTGAAATTCCACCCCCTCAAAATTTACGACAACTGCAGAGTCTACAGGGCAAAGCTAACTTCCTCAGACGCTTTGTTCTAGATTACACCATATGCACACATGGTTTCCTTCGCTTATTTCGTCATGACATCCCCTTTCACTGGGACGACTATGCCCAACAGTCGTTTGACGATCTCAAAGAAACACTTTCAAATGAACCTTTAATTAGTGCACCTGACTATAATCGCGACTACATTCTCTACATATCAGCATCAGCTGTATCAATAGCCAGCGTCCTCGTCGAGCTCGGAGATGACAATCGTGAACATGCCATTTACTACGTTAGTAAGAACCTCTCGAGACCACCCTTGAAGTATAAACACGAAGAGAAGCTTGCTCTTGTAGTTGTCCTCGTAGTCCAGAAACTGCGCCATTACATTCTTCTTCGCACCACGAAGGTCGTCGCAGATTCAAACCCTATGCAATATTTGCTCAGTCGTCAACAAGTTAATGGAAAATTCGCTCGATAGATCGTTATCCTCCAGGAATACAACCTCGAGTTCTCAACACCTAAGAGTAAGAAGGCCCTCATTCTTACCGAACTTGTCACGGCCCTCCCCTCTGACACCACCAGTCCCCCCGTCAATACTGACTTTCCTGACGAACATCTCTTTTACATCGCTTCCGATGATCCTTGGTATGGCGACCTTCTCATATACCTACAAACTCAAAAGTTCGGTAACCATGTATCACGAGATGATCATCGGCGTATTTACCATTAGGCCCCCCGTTATCTCCTCATCGGAGACATCCTATATCGGCGGGGCATCGACACCATTCTCTGTCGTTGCTTGACTATTGACGAGGCCGACAGAGTCTTAAATGACTACCACAGCGGTGCATGTGGGGGCCATATTTCGGGTATCTCCATGGCTCAGAAGATTATCCGAGCTAGTTACTTTTGGCCTACCTTGTTTCATGATTGCATTCATACCGTGAAACGATGTGAGCAATGTCAGCTCTACGCCAACAAAGCCCGAGCTCCCCCCGCTCTTTTTCACCCTATCATTACCGTGGGCCCCTTTTGTAAATGGGGCATCGACTTTATGACTTGTAATCCCCCCTCCAGCAATGGTCACAAATACATTGTTTTCGCCGTTGATTACTTCACCAAATGGGCCGAAGCTATGCCCACTTTCAACAACACCGCTGACACTGCAGTGCGCTTCTTCTTTAACCACATCATATCCCATTTTGGCGTACCACTCCAACTTGTTTCCGATCATGGGAAACACTTCGAGAATGAGATTTTCATCAAACTTTCATCTCGGTTAGGCTTCTCTCACGAGTTCGCCTCACCATATTACCCTCAGTCAAACGGACAGGTCGAGGCAGTAAACAAAGTCCTCAAGACCATGTTACAGCACATGATTAATAAACATAAAACCAATTGGCATAATATGTTATTTTCCACTCTATGGGCTTATCGAATGGCAGTAAAGACTACTACAGGTTTCACGCCATTTCATTTAGTCCATGGGGTCGAGGCAACTCTTCCCATCGAGTGCAAAATTCCCACCCTTCGCACCGCAATTGAGCTATTACCTAACACTGCTCCAATGGAGCAGTGCTTGCTAAACTTGGAGTCGCTGGATGAAGATCACCGATCTTCATTACAGAACAACGAGGCAGCTAAAAAATGATCCAAAGCTACCTTTGATTTCCATGTCAACCTTCGTTCATTTCGCGAAGGTGACCTCGTCCTGGCCTATGATATCGCTCATGATACCTTTGGCCATGGAAAATTCGAATCACTTTGGAATGGCCCTTACATCATCCAACACTACCTCACCAAAGGGACATACATCTTGGCCTCCCCCGAAGGCCTCTCACTCAAAGAACCTGTCAATGGGTTATACCTCAAGAAATTTTATGCTTAGAAGTAGTCATTCTACTTTAGGTTATTTTTTCTTGTTTAGTGTTTTTAATCTTTTTCTCTCACCTCTCTCGTCTAAACTATCCCTTGTTCTCTTGATAGATGCTTCCTCCACCAGCCTACCACATTGGGTATGTCGACGGCACTAACCGTTGGACACAAAATCTCGCTTCGACTGCTTGGGCTCTCTATACCCCCTCACATGAAATGCTACATTCAAGCAGCATCTGTTTGGGACCAGCAACCAACAACCAGGCCAAATACACTGTGGTCATTGGTCTCCTGGCCGACGCCCAACGTCATCATATTCGCCACCTTAGCGTCTTCCTCGACTCTCAACTAGTCATTCTCTAGCTCAACAATGTTTACCGTGTACGCAATCCGTGCCTCTTTTGCAAATACCTGCAGGTTAGATTATTATCTCGACATTTTGATTCCATTACATTTACACATATTTGAAGACAATTGAATCAAACAACAGATGAAATAGCTAACATGGTGTTAGATTGGCATATATCACATCAAGCTACACATACATGACACATCTCATATATCCTGTCACAGCATATATATAGAATAGACATCATCATCATCAACAAAAAATACATGTAGACAGCCTCTAGATCTCAAAAAAGATGTATACTCATATATATATATCAAGGCCTATCAGGCCATCCGATTGTTTACATACAAAAATACATATGCCCGCAGGCTAGTGCCACACCTCGGTACAAAAATCGGCTCACCAGCCTATATACAACAAAAACCAATATACATAATACATACATCAGGGTGCCTCTATCGCACCCCCACCTGCTCCTCCCTCAGGAGGAAGGGGTGGCCCACCCCCACCTGCCCCAGGCGGTGGTGGTGGCACACCCGCAGGACCCTCCTGCCCCGGTGGCAGGCGTCCACTAGTCATCGCGGCAAGCACAGAGGCTCGTCGCACTATACTCCGCCACGGTGGCGGTATGCCTATGCACTGCTCCAGGAACCCCTCGTCCTGGATGTGGATCCACATTCCCTCAGGCACATCCTGTAACACTGTCTCCAAATGATGGCGTATATCATCAATATCTACTCCGGCTACCGTCGGAGGAGCATGTGACGGCCCTGCACCAGGATAGTCGAACCGGCGGCTCCTCACTGCCCTCTCGGGCTCTTTTGGTCGCCCTGCAGCCTCATCCCATCGATGCCTCTCTCCACGCGGTAGTCTCTCTGGCTCTCGCTGAACCGGTGCTCTCTACAACTCCACCTCGCGCCCGCGAGGTGCCAAATCTGCACATGCACCAAACAACAAACAAACGATCATATTAGTGTCTATATCACATATGAACTGGTATATCAAAAGCTAACACAAATCAAAACATACACAATACTCATCATACCTCAATGGTCAAAAACCTCCCCAGGAGGCAGCACCATGTCCGGATCCTCCCGGAAGTCCACCCCAGCATAGGGGTACCGAAGTATAACCTGCGGCATCTACCGCCATATCTGTGTTGCCTGCAATGTAAAATAATGGCCACCTTCGCCACCACCGTGGCAAACCAAAACTGATGACCACCACCTCAAGCGTAGCTCTAGCGCCCCTAGCGCCTCTAATAGAACCCTCGGGCGCAGCATCGACACCCTCTCCAAGAACCAGGCTACTAGGATCGAGCCAAACGCAAACTCTCCTGTACCTATGGACCGACATCGGTCCAACTACACGATCATCCACACATGCAGCGTACGCCCCCAGGCGAACCAGTCACGGCCCACCACCACCCTCTCCAGCACCAGCAGCTGGACACCACTAATCTGTTGGGTCGCCAGTGACCCATAAACCCGAACAATGTTTGCACCCAATTCATCACTTGGTGAGTAAATAAAGGGTGCTTACATGCCCAGTTGGGTCTTGCTGAGCATGACAGTTGTAGAGGAAAGGGTTAGAGAAAATAAAAACAAAACTATAAGCAAGAATTAAATTAAAACAAACTAAAACTATGAGCATATGGATAAAGAAGGAAACAAAGACAACAAGACCAATATCACCGATGTTTTTAGGCTGATCAATTGATGAAACCAAAGCACAATGAAGGAAGGGGACTGTGAGTCCCTTCTTTCTCCAATGGAAGGCTCTTGTGCCCTCACAAAATTTCTCTCCTTACAATAAGAAAATGAGAATGACGGTGAAAGAACTCCAAGCACATTCACTCAATGGAGAGGTGAATGGCTCAATGAAATGGTGCTAATGTGTTATTGTCAAGGAGTGAGTCCTTTAAACAATCTAAGCAGCATAACATTACATGAAATTTCTTGAGAAAATGATGTTTCTTCATGGCTTTTTATAGCATAGCATTGGGTGATTATGTAACTCCTTTGAGGTGTGAAAAGGGGCTCTTTAGGGCTTAATTAGGTCTTTGACCAGCCTACCATGCAGATTCAGATCATATTTGGGAGTCAAATCGGCTTGGGAGCTGATCCATTAGTGGTTGGGAGGCCGACCAATTCCATAAATGCGCCGTTTAGCAGGTGCGCGAGTTTTTGCGCCAACAGTGCCGCGTCGTGCGTGCATGCGTGCATTGTACATTTTTGTTCCGTGCCTATGCACGCTCACCCGATTTTTGTAAAGCGCGCTTCAATTTTTGTTACTTTGTATAGTTTTTGACCCTTTTGCAATGCTGTGAAATTAATTCAATGCCATGAATGACTTCATTCCTGTTTTGACGATGCTGAGTTCTTGTCGCCATGTGCGGATGAAATTTCAGTGATAACAGATGCCCCCTAATGGATGAGGCTAGGATCATACGTATAGCCGAAATCCATCAATGTTTCTTTTATTGAGAATGGTTTTGTAAGAGAGAGCAATAGTGAGACCGTTTAGAGCGATCCATTGGAGAAGAAAGGAACCAGTAGAACCCGACCTTCTATAAGGTGCGTAACAATATACAAATGTGTACAAACGAGGTGGGCATGCCCCATGCTCATGTTATGTAGTAGGGAGCAATGATGTTTCACCCTGTGCCATCCGAGATCTCTCATTAAATGAAGAATGAGAATCAAGATATTGTCGCCCTTCTGGAAAAAGTGTGCTGCTATCGACAAAAGGGAAACGTGACTCCCAGAAGCAAAGGGCTTCATAGAATCTACTAAGGTGAGGAAGTGGGAGAGGTGTATAGATGAAGTCAAGAAGTGGGAAGACTCAAGACTGCCCTTGGTTGGAGGATGTATGAGCTGGAAAAGTGGCCGCAATCATGTAACAAGGTTGAGTGTCAAGGGGACGACAAGACTAGTGATAAGTTGTGCCAGTGGCGGGACAAGGTGAACAAATTTAGAGGGTAGAGGTAAATGACTTGTATAGTGCTCTGAAGATATGGACGATGCCGGCAAGGGGAGATGAGAAGCAATACTCCAACCAAGGGTGACATGGGTTGCGTTAGGCCAAAAAAAAGGAAGCAAGTTTCCAATGGTGACGACAAAAGGTAATGACTGAAAATAAAGGCGTTTGTACAATAAATAATGAATAATTTGGGAAAAATGTACAAATACAGAAACGGGTGCCCCAGTGTGAAATGAGTGCCCCGGGGAGGGCAAAAATTTATTGGAAAATAGATGAAGGGTGGGGGCCCCATTGGTGAGTTCCTATATGAGGTAGGTGAAATGAAGATAGGTTCACAGATGGGCAAATTGATGGTGGAAGAAATGGAGGGTTCATGATCCTGCGGCGGTGCAGGTAAAAGAATAGAACAAGAAAGCGATGATCTGGAAGTCCATATGGGAAGCTAGAAAAATGAGGAGAATAAGTATGTTGTTGATTCACAACATGATGAAAGACTACTGGGACTCCCATCCCTATGGGGTAATGAAGAACAACATGAGTGTCAAAAGTTTCAAAAGGTGCTATGAATGGGACAACTCATGTGGGTGAGAAGGCTACCGGGTTACAGTACCGATGATGCAAAAGGAGGTGTGAGTACTGCAGAGCTGGGAATGAGGATCCTAAAGGCAAATATCAGAGGGTGTGACTAGAAAATGTAAATGCAGTACAACAGGGGAAGACTACATGCCAGTGATGAAGATATACCTGAAGGGATGATGTTGATGACCGATGAGCAAGTACCTGCGCACATAACAACCAAATACCCAAAGTGAACAATATCTGAAGAGAATCAAAGATATGAGCATGTATTTGACAAATGTGACAATGCGTGTGCGTACCTGACCATGATATGAAAAAAAAGGTGCCCCGGGGGCTCAGGATGAAAAGTGACCTAGGGACGGCTATGACGTAGGCGGCAGGATGCTGATCCCGTGGCTGAAGACGGTTTGAAAAATGGATACCTTGGGCTCCCGAAATGTTGAGTGGAAGTTTGGCAAAAGGCCTATATATAGCTGTAGGGCCCACATTGCCACCTCATTTGTACCTGCTGCTACAGTGACTGGACGAGCAGATTGCAGAGGAGATTTGGAGTTTCAAGGAGCACAGGGTATCCGATCGACGGTGTGTGAGTATCAGGTTAGTGGTCTGATCATCCTGCATAGAAATAGCTTTCCAATTTTTGGGCAGGGTAGGTACGGGGGACCGTACAGAGGGTTTGAGGGAAGTTTTTATAGGATGTGGGCCCACATGCGCAGGTGATTCAGTGGAAGGCGCGCACACGTGCACGCCTGTCCACTGAATATGAGTGCATGGGTGCACAGGTAGGGCAATTTAAGGTGTGCCCTGTGGGTGTGCCTGAGAGGTGGACAGGCGCGCATTAGTGCGTGCCTGTGTAATGAACAGGCGCACATATATGCACGCCTGTGTAGTGAACAGGCGCGCCTGTGGGTGAAAAAACCGCGCCTGTGAAGCAAGGTTAAAGGGTAAAAAGGAAGTCTTTTTTATGCATTGGATGGTTGCATGAGCTGAGCTGAGCGGGCCCACATCCTATAAAAACTTCCCTCAAACCCTCTGTACGCCCCCCCGTACCTACCCTGCCAAAAAATTGGAAACCTATTTCTATGCACGATGATCAGACCACTAACCTGATACTCGCACACCGTCGATCGGATACCCTGTGCTCCATGAAACTCCAAATCTCCTCTGCAATATGCTCATCCAGTCACTGTAGCAGCAGCTACAAATGAGGTGGCAATGTGGGCCCTACAACTATATATAGGCCTTTTTCCAAACTTCCACTCAACATTCCGGGAGCCCAAGGTGTCCATTTTTCAAACCGTCTTCAGCCACGGGATCAGCATCCCATCGCCTACGTCATAGTCGTCACTGGGTCACTTTTCATCCTGAGCCCCCGAGGCACCTTTTTTTCATATCATGGCCAGGTACGCACACGCATTGTCACATTTGTCAAATACATGCTCATATCTTTGATTCTCTTCATATATTGTTCACTTTGGGTATTTGGTTGTTATGTGCGCAGGTACTTGCTCATCAGTCATCAACATCATCCCTTCAGGTATATATTCATCATTGGCATGTAGTCTTCCCCCGTTGTACTGCATTTACATTTTCCAGTCACACCCTCTGATATTTTCCTTTAGGATCCTCATTCCCGGCTCTGCAATACTCACACCTCCTTTTGCATCATCGGTACTGTAACCCGGTAGCCTTCTCACCCACATGAGTTGTCCCATTCATAGCACCTTTTGGTACTTTTGACACTCATGTTGTAATTCACTACCCCGTAGGGATGGGAGTCCCGGTAGTCTTTCATCATGTTGCGAATCACCCACATACTTCTTCTCCTCATTTTGCTAGCTTCCCATATGGACTACCAGATCATCGCTTTCTGGTTCTATTCTTTTACCTACACCGCCGCAGGATCATGAACCCTCCATTTCTTCCTCCATCAGTTTGCCCATCTGCGAACCTATCTTCATTTCACCTACCTCATACAGAAACTCACCAATGGGGCCCCCACCCTTCATCTGTTTTCCAATAAATTTCTGCCCTCCCTGGGGCACTCGTTTCACACTGGGGCACCCGTTTCTGTATTTGTACATTTTTCCCAAATTATTCATTATTTATTGTACAAACACCTTTATTTTCAGTCATTACCTTTTGTCATCACCATTGGCAACTTGCTTCCTTTTTTTTGGCCTAACACAACCCATGTCACCCTTGGTTGGAGTATTGTTTCTCATCTCCCCTTGCCGGCATCGTCCATATCTTCAGAGCACTATATAGGTCATTTACCTCTACCCTCTGAATTTGTTCACCTTGTCCCGCCACTGGCACAACTTATCACTAGTATTGTAGTCCCCCTGACACTCGACCTTGTTACACAGTTGTGGCCACTTTTCCAGCTCATACATCCTCCAACCAAGGGAAGTCTTGAGTCTTCCCACTTCTTGACTTCGTCTATACACCTCTGCCACTTCCTCACCTCAGTAGATTCTATGAAGCCCTTTGCTTCTGGGAGTCACGTTTCCCTTTTGTCGACAACAACACACTTTTTCCATAATGGCAACAGTATCTTGATTCTCATTCTTCATTTAATGAGAGATCTCGGACGGCACAGGGTGAAACATCATTGCTCCCTGCTGTCGTTGGCCCCTATGACATTCGACGCCAACACTTTCTCATGTTATGGTGGGTCTTACTTTGCGACTATTGCAATTCTTTTTCTCATTTGCCAAAGACCTCTGAACCTGGTAGGGCCATCAATGCCCACATCATTGTCGCTACTTATTACCACGATCATTACCTGTTGTTCAGAGTATATTCCTTTGCAGAATTGTCTTCTGCCTTTTTTATTATTACCGCCCCCGAGGGCGCTACAGTTATCTACACCAACACTTCCGTCATCTTTTGTTAGAGTTACATAACACGAGCATGGGGCTTGCCCACCTCATTTGTACACATTTGTATATTGTTATGCACCTTATAGAAGGTTGGGTTCTACCGGTTCCTTTCTTCTCCAACGGATCGCTCTGAACGGTCTCACTATTGCTCTCTCTTACAACACCATTCTCAGTAAAAGAAACATTGATGGATTTCGGCTATACGTATGCTTCTAAACTCATCCATCAGGGGCATCTGTTATCACTGAAATTTCGTCTGCACATGGGGACAAGAACTCAGCATCGTCAAAACAGGAATGAAGTCATTCATGGCATTGAATTAATTTCACAGCATTGCACAAGGGTCAAAAACTATACAAAGTAACAAAAATTGAAGGGCGCTTTACAGAAATCGGGTGTACGCGCATAGGCGCGGAACAGAAACATACAATGCGCGCATGTGCGCATGATGCGTGCCTGTTGGCGCAAAAACCCGCACACCTGCTAAACGGCGCATTTATGGAATTGGTCAGCCTCCCAACCACTAATGGATCAGCTCCCAAGCCGATTTGACTCCCAAATCTGAGCTGAATCCGCATGGTAGGCTGGTCAAAGACCTAATTAAGCCCTAAAGAGACCCTTTTCACACCTCAAAGGAGTTACATAATCACCCAATGCTATGCTATAAAAAGCCATGAAGAAACATCATTTTCTCAAGGAATTTCATGTAATGTTATGCTGCTTATATTTTTTTAAGGACTCACTCCTTGACAATAACACATTAGAACCATTTCATTGAGCCATTCACCTCTCCATTGAGTGAATGTGCTTGGATTTCTTTCACCATCATTCTCATTTTCTTATTGTAAGGAGAGCAAGTTTGTGAGGGAAAAAGATCCTTCCAATGGAGAAAGAAGGGACTCACAGTCCCCTTCCTTCATTGTGCTTTGGTTTCATCAATTGATCAGCCTAAAAACATTGGTGATATTGGTCTTGTTGTCTTTGTTATTTCTTTATCCATATGCTCATAGTTTTAGTTTGTTTTAATTTAATTCTTGCTTATAGTTTTGTTTTTATTTTCTCTAACCCTTTCCTCTACAACTGTCATGCTCAGCAAGACCCAAATGGGCATGTAAGCACCCTTTATTTGCTCATCACTGAAATTTCATCCGCACATGGCGACAAGAACTCAGCATCGTCAAAACAGGAATGAAGTCATTCATGGCATTGAATTAATTTCACAGCATTGCAAAAGGGTCAAAAACTATACAAAGTAACAAAAATTGAAGGGCGCTTTACAGAAATTGGGTGCGCGCGTATAGGCGCGGAACAGAAACGTACAATGCGCAAAGGATGATCAGACCACTAACCTGATACTCACACACCGTCGATCGGATACCCCGTGCTCCCTGAAACTCCAAATCTCCTCTGCAATCTGCTCGTCCAGTCACTGTAGCAGCAGGTACAAATGAGGTGGCAATGTGGGCCCTACAGCTATATATAGGCCTTTTGCCAAACTTCCACTCAACATTCCGGGAGCCCAAGGTGTCCATTTTTCAAACCGCCTTCAGCCACGGGATCAGCATCCCGCCACCTACATCATAGCCGTCCCTGGGTCACTTTTCATCCTGAGCCCCCGGGGCACCTTTTTTTTCATATCATGGTCAGGTATGCACATGCATTGTCACATTTGTCAAATACATGCTCATATCTGTGATTCTCTTCATATATTGTTCACTTTGGGTATTTGGTTGTTATGTGCACAGGTACTTGCTCATTGGTCATCAACATCATCCCTTTAGGTATATCTTCAGCACTGGCATGTAGTCTTACCCCGTTGTACTGCATTTACATTTTCCAGTCACACCCTCTGATATTTTCCTTTAGGATCCTCATTCCAGTCTCTGCAGTACTCACACCTCCTTTTGCATCACCGGTACTGTAACCCGGTAGCCTTCTCACCCACATGAGTTGTCCCATTCATAGCACCTTTTGGCACTTTTGAAACTCATGTTGTTCTTCATTACCCCGAAGGGTGGGAGACTCGGTAGTCTTTCATCATGTTGCGAATCAACCACATACTTCTTCTCCTCATTTTGCTAGCTTCCCATATGGACTCCCAGATCATTGCTTTCTGGTTCTATTCTTTTACCTGCACCGCCGCAGAATCATGAACCCTCCATTTCTTCCACCATCAGTTTGCCCATCTGCGAACCTATCTTCATTTCACCTACCTCATACAGGAACTCACCAATGGGGCCCCCACCCTTCATCTGTCTTTCGAGAAATTGTTGCCCTCCCTGGGGCACTCATTTAACACTGGGGCACCCATTTTTGTATTTGTACATTTTTCCCAAATTATTCATTATTTATTGTACAAACGCCTTTATTTTTAGTCATTACCTTTTGTCGTCACCATTGGTGACTTGCTTCCTTTTTTTTGGCCTAACGCAACCCATGTCACCCTTGGTTGGAGTATTTCTTCTCATCTCACCTTGTCGGCATCGTCCATATCTTCAGAGCACTATACAGGTCATTTACCTCTACCCTCTAAATTTGTTCACCTTGTCCCACCACTAGCACAACTTATCACTAGTCTTGTCGTCCCCCTGACACTCGACCTTGTTACACGGTTGCGGCCACTTTTCCAGCTCATACATCCTCCAACCAAAGAAAGTCTTGAGTCTTCCCACTTCTTGACTTCGTCTATACACCTCTGCCACTTCCTCACCTCAGTAGATTCTATGAAGCCCTTTGCTTGTGGGAGTTGCATTTCCCATTTGTCGACAGCAGTACACTTTTTCCAAAAGGGCGACAGTATCTTAATTCTCATTCTTCATTTAATGAGAGATCTCAGATGGCACAGGGTGAAACATCATTGCTCCCTGCTATCGTTGGCCCCCATGACATTCGACACCAACACTTTCTCATGTTATGGTGGGTCTTACTTTGCGACTATTGCAATTCTTTTTATCATTTGCCGAAGACCTCTGAACCTGGTAGGGCCATCAATGCCCACATCATCATCACTGCTTATTACCACGATCATTACCTGTTGTTCAGAGTATATTCCTTTGCAGAATTGTCTTCTGCCTTTTTATTATTACCGCCCCCGAGGGCGTTGTAGTTATCTACACAAACACTTCCGTCATCTTTTGTCAGAGTTACATAACACGAGCATGGGGCATGCCCACCTCGTTTGTACACATTTGTATATTGTTACGCACCTTATAGAAGGTCGGGTTCTACCGGTTCCTTTCTTCTCCAACGGATCACTTTGAATGGTCTCACTATTGCTCTCTCTTACAACACCATTCTCAGTAAAAGAAACATTGATGGATTTCGGCTATACGTATGCTCCTAACCTCATCCATTAGGGGGCATCTGTTATCACTGAAATTTCGTCCGCACATGGCGACAAGAACTCAGCATTGTTAAAACAGGAATGAAGTCATTCATGGCATTGAATTAATTTCACAGCATTGCAAAAGGGTCAAAAACTATACAAAGTAACAAAAATTGAAGGGTGCTTTACAGAAATCGGGTGCGTGTGCATAGGCGTGGAACAGAAATGTACAATGCACGCATGCGCGCACGACGCGCGACTATTGGTGCAAAAACCTACGCACCTGCTAAACGACACATTTATGGAATTGGCCGGCCCCCCAACCACTAATGGATCATCTCCCAAGCCGATTTGACTCCCAAATCTGAGCCGAATCCGCATGGTAGGCTGGTCAAAGACCTAATTAAGCCCTAAAGAGCCCCTTTTCACACCTCAAAGGAGCTACATAATCACCCAATGCTATTCTATAAAAAGCCATGAAGAAACATCATTTTCTCAAGGAATTTCATGTAATGTTATGCTGCTTAGATTGTTTTAAGGACTCACTCCTTGAAAATAACACATTAGCACCATTTCATTGAGCCATTCACCTCTCCATTGAGTGAATGTGCTTGGAGTTCTTTCACCATCATTCTCATTTTCTTATTGTAAGGAGAGAAAGTTTGTAAGGGCACAAGAGCCTTCCATTGGAGAAAGAAGGGACTCACAGTCCCCTTCCTTCATTGTTCTTTGGTTTCATCAATTGATCAGCCTAAAACATTGGTGATATTGGTCTTGTTGTCTTTGTTATTTCTTTATCCATATGCTCATAGTTTTAGTTTTTTTTAATTTAATTCTTGCTTATAGTTTTGTTTTTATTTTCTCTAACCCTTTCCTCTACAGCTGTCATGCTCAGAAAGACCCAATTGGGCATGTAAGCACCCTTTATTTGCTCACCAAGTGACGAATTGGGTGCAAACACCATGCATGGATCTTCTCAAGTAATTTTGGCATCTGAAAGTTGGATTTGAGTGATGATAATGAATGTTTTCCAAGATGGGATTTACATGAGTAACAACTGACATTTTTTGTATGGTTGGTTCTTGTGTGACAACCATGAATATAAAGAATGTTGGTTCTTGTGTTAACAACATTCATTTCATTACTTGTTCTCTTGTTGTTATGATAATAATTTGCTCATATTTTTACTAGAAAATGTATGCTATCAATGTGCATAAGGAAAACATCATTGAGTATAAGGAATCCCCTTTTTTGTTTTTGTATATGTGTGAATCATGCCAATATGTATATCAATGCTTATGAAGTAAAGTGAAACATAGTATCGTTGGAAAAGAAATGTTCATAAATGGTAAATGAGACAAAAAATGGAATGATGGTAGTGGAAAAGTGGAGTGATGATAGTGAATAAAGTCCCGTACCCCCCAACTTAACTTGTTTCATGTCCTCATGCAATGTGGCATAAGTCGTAGAAGTGAAAAAGGAAAGGGAACTTAAGGAGGTAGTTTTCCAAATTATTCATTATTGTGTCGTCAGCTCTGTATCAACCAACACATAAACAACACAATTGAACTATGTGTTATGGTGAAACACTACGCTCATGGACATTATTAATAGAGAATTATTATTATTATTATTATTTTGAAAGAAAAACAAAACTCAAATCTAACTATTGTACAAGCTCCGACGGATTAGAGCGACTTTTCTTCTTCTCAGTTTCGGGAGAGGTAGGGCTTCAGGCGAGTGCCATTCACCCATCCTGGTTCTAGCACACCATCTAGTTGTGCAAGTCGAACTGCTCCTAATGGTTGGATCTCTGCAACTATGAAGGGTCCCAACCAGTGCATACGCAGATTGCCAGAACGCTTTTGGTATCGGTTGTTGTAGAGTAACACCTTGTCTCCTCGTATAAATACCTTACTTTTAATGTGGTGGTCATGCCAAGATTTATGTCTTGCCTTTTCAATCGACTGATGGAAGTTTGCCAGAAATCTAGTTTCTTCAAGTTATTGTAGCTCTGCAAGTCTTTGCACCACTGAGTCTTCATATTTCATACATATGGCTTGTGCAATATACAGGATTGGGGTGATGAACTCTGTGGGCACCACTGCCTCTTTTTCGTAAACCAACTGGAATGGTGTGTATCTGTGGAGTTTCATTGTTGTTGTCCTATCGGCCCATAGTACCACTGGAAATCTATCATCCCAATCCTCTCAGCTTGCACAAAAGACTTTTGTTAGTCCCTTTTCTAGGATTTTTTTGAAGGATTCAACTATTACATTAGCCTGTGGGTGGTATGGACTGCTCTTGTGATGTTGAATAAAAAATTCTGCGGTAATGTTTGCTATGGTGCTACTAATGAAGTGAGATCCCTGATCATTGGTTAGGTTCCTGGGACATCCAAAGCGAGTAATGATACTCTCAAAAATGAACCTAGCGGTGGTATCCATCGAATAGTCCTGTACCATTGTTGTTTCTGCCCAGCGAGTAAGGTAGTCGGTTGCAGTAATGATGTATATTTCCTTTGAATGTTTGGTTGTAGGTTTGATTGGCCCAATGAAGTCAACTACCCATTTCTCAAATGCCTATAGAGCTCTAACTAGTTGTAGTGGTAATTCATCTCGTCGTGATGGATTGCCCACCCATTGAAAAATATCACACAATCTAGCGTATGCTTTTTCATCCTTGAAAAGTGTTTCCCACCAAAGTCCTACCTGTAGAACTTTCTGTGTCATTGCCTCTCCTCCTACGTGTCCTCCTGCGATTTCACTATGGCATTCCCAGAGTATATCCTTCCTTTCATGATCTAGGACACATCATGTGAGGATATTGTCTAGCCTTAGTTTATACAATTGGTCAACAATCAACTAATAATCTGTTGCTCTGATGACCATATGGATTTTCTAGGTTGTGGAATATGTTTCATGGCATTCTCATGTGTTTAGAAAGACTGTTATGTCCTCCAGGTATTCTGGTATGGCTTGGATTCTGAATAAATCTGCATCTGGGAGCTGGTCATCGACTGCTCCACCGCTTTCTCCTAAGTCTAGTCTGGATAGATGTTTAGGTCCAATGTTGCATTGTCCTAGTTTAATGATGACTTCAAAGGAAAATTCCTGAAATAAAAACATCCATCTGCAAATTCTCCCTTCCAACACAGGTTTATTAACTAGGTATTTTAGTGTTGAATGATCAATAAATAATTTAAAACGAGATCCTAACATATAATGTCTAAATTTCTGTAAAGCATAGATCATTGTTAATCCTTCCCATTCTGTTGTTGTGTAGTTGCGCTCTGCTTGTGATAGATTTTGGCTCACAAATTAGATAGGGTGATCCATAGCTCCATCTCCAGGTTGTGCTAGGATAGCTCCTAGAGCAATTCCTGAAGCGTCTACATGAACATGAAATTATTTATCCCAGTTTGGGAATATCAATATCGGTGTTGTAATGAGCTTCTCCTTAAGTGTCTCAAATGCTTTGTCACATTCGGGAGTCCATCAGAACATTTCAGCCTTTTTCAAGAGCTTTTCCAGAGGTGCAATTATGTTGGCATACCTTCGAATGAACCTGCGATAGTAGCCTGTATGTCCTAGTGTGGAGCGCAACTGTTTAATTCTCCTAGGTGGTGACATATTCATAATGACTGCAACTTTAGCTGGGTCTACTGGTACTCCTTCTCGGCAGACTATGTGGCCCAACAAATTTCCATGTGGCACACAAAAGATACACTTCCTAATATTTAATGATATTTGTAACTCTCGACATCTATCGAACATTAGCCTTAGTAGTGCTATATGTTCCTTCATCATGCTATATATTGTACAATCATCCATATACACTTCTATGAACTTGTGAATGAAATCTCTAAAGGCTGTTATCACAATCCTGGAGAAAACTGTAGGGGCATTCTTTAAACCAAATGGCATCACATTATATGCAAAAGATCCCCATTCGGTAATGAAGGTGATTTTCTTCTTGTCCTCTTCAACAATCCTAACTTGATGATATCTTGAAAATCTGTCTATAAATAAGTATGCTTCCTTCCCCGCAACATGTTCTAGGACCTCGTCAGTGAAGGGTGTTGGGAAAGGGTCGTGCACATAGGCAGAGTTGAGGCTTCTGTAGTCCACACAGACTCTAATATCCTCAGTGTCTTTCTTGATTTGGATGACTATCGGGCTGACCCATTCTTCTTCTTATACTGGAAAAATGAGACCGACTTCTAGCATTTTATCAATCTCCTTATTAACTTTCTCTTTTACTCTCAGGTTAAGATGGTATGGCCTATGTCTGACAGGCTTGGATCCTAGTTTTAACTCTATCTTCATTTCTCCCATAACTCCTTTGATTCCCTTCAACTCTGAAAAAGTCTTTGGGAACAAATCCCCGTATTCTTGTAGTAAGCTTTCTATTTCTCGACTGGTTTTCTCATCCTAGTAATCACCCACCAAAGATATTTTAGGTTGCTCCTTGGTCCCTATGTTGAGTCTCTATAGTTTTAATGGGTGATTGTAGGAGCTATCGGTCTGGCTAGTTATAGTGTTTTGGATTTCTCTATTCCCCTCGGTCTCTTTGATGGGTAGGTTTCTTAGTTCTTCTAATTAATCTAGGCTTTCTAAAGCTTTTCTAATTTGATAACATTCTATGGGATTTTCGATCAAGGGTAAGTGGAGTTTGGTATGAAGTTCTTGGGTATGCTTGGGACACACTCCAGATTCTGATCTCTTATCATGATTGGTTGTAAAAATAAGTTCTCTAATATTTTGCAGGACTAGTTCAAGCTTAGGGCACCTATTTGTAAAGGCAAAGTATTTGCAAAATTGAGCTGCCAGTGTTTGCCAATTGTTGGTCTGTCTTATGGTTTCCTCATGTATGAACCAAGATTTCAAGATTGGTCCTAGATATTGGGGAAATACCTGAATCCAGAGGTGAGAGGGTATCTACGTAGCCTACTACTGTGTTACACACATTGTTGGATGTGTATTCTAGGATCTGATTCTCCATTGAATGGTTGCACAACTTGGAGATCCATCTTCATTTCTGATTCCAGCTGCTCTTGGTGCCCGAACCTGTATTGAATAGCTTGTTTCACCTCATCCAAAGTTCTGAGTGCAGCTTTATGCGTGGCCCACCATCTGGCAGGGGTGTTCTGAAAATCCATATCTAGTACTGATACTCTTTGATCTTCTCCCAGATTTTCTTCCATATACTGCAAAAAATTGTCTATATCTAAGGTGTCATCATATACTGGGTGTCTTCTAACCTCGGTCCCAATCCATCTAGTCATTCTGATAGTTGCACATCTTCTTGAGAATCATTCGTACGAACCTTGTTGCCAACTATCAAAAGCTAGTTCTGAATCTTCATCTGTTGATTGCATACTTCTCCAACTTACTGATCCATCTGCAGTTGGGTTTATATAATCATTTCTTGTCCCAATTGTTATGGTGTACAACTGGTCTAGGTATTCTCCTTCTATATTATTATTTGTTGGTTCTGTGTACCTGGGTCTTACATATGGGTCCAAAGGTTGAAATACCTTGATTCCCTTAGCTTCAAAAGTCATGGTGTCTTTCTTTAGGTCAATTATTTCATACTTTTCATAGGCCCAATCGATGCCAAGTAGCACAGGGTAGGGATCCTTGTCTCCCATGATTTCAATGACTTTAAAGTCATCCACTATTTGTAACAACCCTAGTAGAATATATACTTAGGGATTATTAAGTAAAATATTTATTAGGTAATTAATTTTGCCTACCATGTTAATAACTAAACAAAGATTGATCTAATGATATTAATTAAGTATTTATTAATTAATTAAAGATTATAATTTTGATTAATTAATTAATTAATTAACTACCTATTACATTTAATAACATGAGTATTAAATTTAAAAGATTAATAAGTTATATTGTTTAAATTAAAAAGGTTACGTACACAGAAAGGGATAAGATATTAATTACGAGAGGATAAAATAATAAATGAAAGGATAAGGGGCATTAACTATGCGTAGGTAAGGAAGTAAATAGGAGAAAAGGGCAGTGAAGGAGGCATATGAGCGGAGTAGGTTACAGAGGAAAGGGATCATCATTCTATGGGAATTTTGGGGGGGAGTTCTCTCTTGGATTGCACAGAGGAGAGTTGAGTTCCATAGTCGGATTGGATCAGTATAGGCACCGGTTTGTTGGAGGTTTTGGGCACGGGGGCCAGGATATCCATATGATATCCTGGAGCTAGGAAGTTGTCCTAGTTCGCAGGGTGGAACAAGGTTTGGGCAGTGTTTACACAGTTCAGCAAAGGTCAATAAGACAAGTGGACAAACGGAGGGTTAACATCAGACCCAGGTATTTAAAATTATGTATTTGTTTTTATTCTGTTATAAAATTTTAATATTCGTTGTTAAATTTACATACGTATGTGCTAAAATATAAAGGAATTATTGAATTTTCATAAATCTAGTAGAAGTTACTGTTTTGTTTGTAGAATTGCTGGATGTTGAATTAATATGGCCACTACAAATGGTATCAGACCTTTTGTTTGAAATCTGGGCCTGAGGGCCAAAACTCCAAGCTCTAACTCCAGCTACGCCTAACCTGCAAACCAAACACAGAAATTTTAACACAAATATAAAAAAAATAAATGCAATACGAATTGAAAATGTAAAAAAAAAACAAATTTACCAAAGTAAAACCAGCAACTAGGGTTGTTACAATTACAAAGGTTGATTTACAGTAAATAACCCGCACAAGAGCCTAATTCAAATGTGTTGGGCAAGTTGTTTGAATTAGACATTCAAAGCAAGATTCAGCCCGGCTCAGAACAAAAATTGTGGCAAAGATCAAGCAAACAATAATATAGGCAAAGTGAGCATTAAATTGCATAAACTTCAAAAATAAAGCAAACAACAATATAGGCAAAGTGAGCATTAACTTGAAAATGTTGTATGTTGCACAAAATTCAAAGAATGCCTTCCATCGCTCCTCCATCCAACCCGAGCATTTGGAGAATGTCATCTTTTCGGCACAAAACCATATTAGATTAAGCCTGGTAAAAGTAATACTGGTTAAACAAAGTGGATAGTTGTTGTTGTGAACTGTGGTTTAGTGGTTGGTACGACACTGTTATAAAAATCTTTCCAATTGTGATTTAGTGGTGGGTATGACATTGTTTTTCGAATTCAGATTCAAGTTTTGAAAGAAATGTTTGCATTTCCAAAATTGATTTACAAACTAAATTTAATTTTAATAAAATACACTCAAATAGTAAATATATAAAATCACCGACCCAGAAATGGATAATTCTATTGTCAACAGCTGGTAGCTCACATGAATCAAATGGGAATTGGTTCCATCAAGTCATAGACTATTGGAATCGTGGAGCGTATGCATACCGTTATAATGGAGTATACCGAGAGGATTGACCCTCCCACTGGTGTGGGGTACCTCACACAGTCGATGAAAAAAAATAAAAAATGAATAATACTACATCTTTAATTAAAAAGAAAAAAAAAACATATTCAAAATTGAACAAAATAAACTTAGATGAAAATACCCACCCTTAAATCTATTTGGCTATTACACACCAGGAAAGCAACTATCAATTCAGTGACCCTCCCAGATCTGTGTTGCTAGGGGATGCATCCCTGCATTGGGAGACGTGCTCCCATGTCTTCCTGTTCCGTGGACACATCCCCCTATCTTCACAGATGGTTCTCCTTGTCTAGGAAGACGCATCCCACGTCCTGGGTGCGGGACAACATCCCTGATGAAACTAGAGGGAAATTAAATTTCAACAATATACAATTCTGATTTGTACCGTCTATTCCCATTCCCGGTAGAGCGATATTTGAATCTGTTTTGAACAATGTTAGGAGTTGAATACATCCAAAAAAAATGCAATTTGGGCTTTTGTTTATTTCTTATATTATTGCCTCAGTTAGAGGGGGATCTCTGGCTCCCCTCAGTGCTCTCATGCCATTTCCAGGCACTTGTGAAGGGCTCAGCTCCTCGCAGCTGCACCCATTTTTTGTTTTTAAAACCCTGATAGCTTTAGAACTCGAAATTCAGAAACCAAATGTATAAAGTGGACTTTGCAGATTAAAGAATTCTAAAACCTGGAACACACACACATATAATTCTCCACGAATAGAAACCCAACAAAAACATGCATCTCAACTACAACTGCAATATAAAATCAACCACTAAGAAAACAGGAGACTTCAAAAAGACTTTGCAGGTCAACTGCAAAAAAAAAACTTTGCAGGCCAACTGCAAAGTTTGCATTGTACCGAAAATAAGCCCACACAAACAATCACTCTAAAAACTACAAATAGAAACCACATAAACAATTACCATTACCTGCGTTATATAATCCAGTTCCCTGTGGCCAGTAAGAAGGTGGAATCCATGCAAACCTGAACAAGGTTGAGCATCATTGTGCTGTGAAACGACTCTATTCACCTACTCCATCCGGCCCTCCATTGCATTATGTCCCTGTGGCTCCAATTCCATCATTAGAAGAGAAGCAACGCCCCGTTGGAACAAGCCATGCAACATATAGCCCAACACAATTGCCAAGTTCTATAGTCATCCATAATTGTTGTGATGAGATGAGTGGAGTATGGATGTCGCCTGAGTTGCAGGTAGTATGGAGGAGAGGGTTAACCATGGCAGCCATGCTCCCTCACGCCTCCTCGCATAGCCACAACAAATGAGGGAGAAGTGGAAGAGTTTAGGGTTTAAATGAGATGGTCATTTTTTATTCCAAATAAGGAGAGCGAAGGGCACATGGGTCGCATGCAAGCCCCATGTTGCCGACTTGTGAGTCTTCGGGCAAGTGGGTGGCATGCAATCCCCACGTTGCCAATACAGAGTCTTTTGTTTTAATTGGCTTAATTTTAATTTTAGTTGTAACATTATATTTTATTTATTTATTAAATTTTCTCTATATATATATATATATATATTTAGTTTGTTTTAAGTTGAAATATATATAATATTTTAACCATGATACAATAAGGTTTAAAAAAATTTTTATGTTGAAAACTACTCTCAAGTGTTATTAAATATTATATAAAAAAAAATCATTTTAATATATATCATTTGATAAATTAAAAAAAAAAAAAATCAAATTAAAGATTCAATTAAAGTGTAATTATTAAGTTTAATAAAGCTTAATTATGAAGTTAATAAAGTTTAATTAATAAGTTTAAGTAAAGTTAATTAGTTTAATAAAATAAAGTTAAACTACATTAAAAGTTAATTAAAATATTAGTTAAGTTGAATAATATAGGGTTAAGTATAAATTTAAATTGACTCCATGGGTTTTGAACCCACGACCACCACCAAGAGAAGCGTATTAAGAAGAGCAATAACACCAACACGCCACACATATCACTTTACAAATAAATTCACATATAAATAGTTTAATCATCAATAATAACAAAGTACTAGCCTAAACAATAATCTCTGATTATCCAAGTGCCAAGCTCACGAGACCGTACACACAACTCATTGAGCCAAGCGCCAAGTCCCTCCACTCCATTCCACCAGTAAAAGTCAACGCTAAATCTCAGTGCAGCATTCGACAACGCCAACACTACGCGCCAGGGAAAATCTCACGAGTCAGGCACTGGAGGATATTTAGTTGTAAGCAAAAAGTTAAAAGGACTTAGACTAGAACAAGCGAGAAGGAGGCAACATATGCACTAGGAGAGTAAGCATAGGAATTGGTGAGTATGGCGCAAGGCTAGCGTAGCTACAGGGCAAGGGAACCAATAGTTTTTTTTCATAAGGGCGAAGAAATCAAGCTTAGACACTTAATCCTAACCCTAACCTAGCCAATCCCCTAAAGGAGTAATGTATGTTTACAGACAAGTAAAGAAAACTTACGCCTAACCCTGTTTCTAGTTTGAGTAGCACCAATTTGAAACATCCTAGAACTCACCCTGACAACTTGGGTTGATGCAGGTCAAAGCATACAGGATGGTCAGGACTCGAGGGAGTCGAGGCAGGGGAGCATCATCGCAAGCACCGCCAACACCGCCAATGCCACCACCACCATTTCCCGAACTAGCCCTCATTTTGCGCTCGTTGGGAGCCATTAATGAGACTTTAAAGGGGCGACAACCAGCAGGGACTCAAGTGGAACGCCCACCGTTTGGAACGGGTAATCTAGAAGCATCAAGGGATTCAGGGGGAAGACCTCCACCTGAAGACATCACACAAGAATTGCATAAGATCAAACTTTTGGAGTTTGCCAGGGGTCGCGCCAGTGAACGTGCGGAAGCCTGGTTGGAAGGAATGACCAGGTGTTTTGCCTTAAGGGACTATGCATCCAACTCAAAGGAAAAGATCGCAATTTTTCAGTGAAGAGACAATGCCTTGAACTGGTGGGGCAACCTGGAAGGACAATTGCACCTTACCCCAGACACAATATCTTGGGAAATTTTCGAGGAGAGGTTCTGAAGGAAATATCTACCAGCATACTACGAGGAACAACAGGTAGGGGCATTTCATGCCTTAGTACAGGGAAACAGAACTGTAGAATAATATGAGATCAGATTTATGGAACTGGTCAAATATGTTTCGTATATGGATAATGACCAACGATAGGAAGAGCGCTTCATCTATGGATTGAACCCTAAGATAAGAGATATGGTGCGGATGTGGAAACCGTCTTCTGTAGCGGAAGCGGTGGAAAATGTACATTATGCGGAGGAACACATGAACTTAACCGGGGATACAAGACCGACATTTCCGCATCGTCCTGGATTCGTAGGGAAGGCCCCGAGGACATTTCCTAGGGGAGATGGCTCAAGGACACCACCATATGGTAACAGAGTCATGCCAAGGACAGTAGCTGCAGGGATTTCAATGGTAGTGAGTGCAGCATCTTGCTCATCGCCAACGGTGCATACAGGTCCACGACCATCTCAGGGAACAACTAGTAGGGGCAGGGGTTAAGGGAAAGGAACTCATTTCAGAGACAGTCACATAACAGTGCATGGGTTCAATCTCATGTTATCTGTTGGGGGTGCGGAGGACCCCATTACCAGCGCGACTGCCCAGAGTTACAATTAGGGTTCGTGCATAGAGAAGGAAAGGCACCGATGGGGAGAGAAAGTAGCAGCCACCAGATTTACGCAGCGGTTAATAATCGCCAGGACGAACATCAATCCACGGTGGTGGAGTCATCATGTACGCTAAATCATATCAATGTTAAGATTTTGTTTGATTTTGGTGCGACAAATAGTTTCATTTCACCATCTGCATTAGAAAAGAGTGGTTTGGCAGCCTACGAGCACGATGACTTTAAACAAGTCGAGATGGCTTCGAGGGAAAAACAAGCAGTAGGACCTAGTGTCAATAATTGTATAGTAGACCTGGGAGTGTGCACTACCAGGTTAAAGGTATATGTCACTGCTCTCGGGGCATATGAACTAATCATTGGAATGGATTGGTTAGCAGCTCACCGAGCTTTGGTAGATTGTTTCGCAAAGAGGGTGCTTTGTGTCAACGATGAAGGAAGACCAGTAGAGATCCAGGGTGTACAGAGAAAAGTGTCATTATGCTTTATATCAACTATGAAGGTTAAGCGATGCTTGAGGCAAGGGTGTCGATTGTATGTAGTGGAAGTAGTGAATGAAAGGAAGGGACCCTCATTGGATTAGTACCCAGTATTGTCGGAATTTCATGATGTTTTTCCGAACGAGTTACCAGGATTACCTTCTGAGAGGGAGCTTGATTTTACCATTGAGCTAAAACCTGGTGCAAAACCAATTTCCAAAACTCTGTATCGGATGACAGCGCCAGAAATTTGTGAATTGCAAATGCAATTGAAAGAGTTATTGGACTTAGGGCTAATAAGGCCCAGTGTTTCACCTTGGGGCACACTGGTAATTTTTGTAAAGAAGAAGGATGGATTCTTACGACTGTGTATAGACTACAGGGACTTGAACCGTTCTTCATTGAAAAATAGGTACCCAATGCCACGAATAGATGACCTCTTCAATCAGATGAAAGGAGCAGCAGTATTCTCAAAGATTGATTTGTGATCAGGGTATCATCAGTTAAGGATTAAGGAAGGTGATATCCCAAAAACTGCCTTTTGAACTCGGTTTGGACATTACGAGTTTGTTGTAGTACCTTTCGGATTGACCAATATGCCAACAATATTCATGAGTCTCATGAACGGCGTATTCCGGAAGTACTTAGGCCATTTTGTACAAGTCTTTCTAGATGACATCCTCATCTATTCCAAGAATGAAAGAGAACATGAGGAACACTTGCGAACAGTGTTGTCCTGCCTTAGAGAGAACAAATTGTATGGGAAGTTGTCGAAGTGTTCCTTCTTCCAGAAAGAGATCCACTATTTAGGTCATATCATTTCCAGCGAGGGAATCTCTGTGGACCCAGAAAAGGTAAAGGCCATTATGGAGTGGCCAGTGCCGAAAAATGCCCATGAGGTGAGAAGCTTCATGGGGCTAGCAGGTTATTATTGGAGATTTGTGGAAGGATTCTCCAAAATAGCGAAACCCATCACCACCTTGCAGTGTAAGGGGGTCAGGTATGAATGGACAGAAGAGTGTGATAGTGTATTCATTGAGCTTGAGAGGTTACTAACTAGTGTGCCAATTCTACAAGTTTCAGATATGGAAAAGGACTTCACAGTCTGCACAGATGCCTCGAAGCAAGGGTTGGGGGCCGTGCTAATGCAGGATGGAGGAGTGATAGTTTATGCGTCAAGGAAGTTGAAGAAACAAAAAGAGTTATACATGACTCATGATTTAGAGTTGGTAGTTGTAATGATAGCTCTGAAAATTTGGAGGCACTATCTTATGGGGTGAAACTTTGAGCTCAAAATGGACCATCAAAGTTTAAAACATCTCTTCACTCAAAGAGATCTGAATGCCAGGAAAAGGTGATGGAGTGAGTTTATGAGTGAGTACGATTTTGGTATTTCATACATCAAGGGAAAGGAAAATGTGGTCACAGATGCCTTGAGTAGGAGACCACGTATCTTCTCCTTGGTAACCTTAAAGATCAATCTGAGTGAACATGTGTTGACACAACTCCCAGGAGACAGTTGGTATTTAAAGGTTACTTTTAACCTCCAGAGTGGGAGGCAGTTAGATCCAAAGTATGAAGGATATAGTCTAGAAACAGACGAGCTGTTAAGATATCGAGGAAGGATGTACATTCCTAAGAATGGGGATATTCAAAGCATCATACTGAAGGAAGCCCATAGAGCACTTTATTGTGTGCATCCGGGTGTGAAGAAGATGTACATAGATATGAGGAAGCTCTTCTTTTGGGTAGGCATGAAGCGCGATGTAGTCCATTTCATCGCCAAATTCCTAGAGTGTCAACAAGCGAAAGCCGACCACCATCACTCGACAGGCCTCCTACAACCACATGATGTTCCTATGTCCAAATGGGAAGTCATCTCTATGGATTTTGTTGTGGGGTTGCCGCTCACATCCCATAGACACAATGCCATTCTTGTGATAGTGGATAAGTTAACCAAGAGTGCTCATTCTATTCCGGTTAGAGACACTTATGATGTAACTGATGTGGCACGTGTGTTTGTAAGTGAGGTCATTCATTTGCACGGGATACCTAAGAATATCATTTCAGATAGGGACTCCAGATTCACTTCTAGGTTTTGGACAAGTTTACAGTCAGTGTTGGGGACTCAGTTGAACTTAAGCACAACTTATCATCCTGAAACAGATGGGAAAACTGAGAGAGTAAATCAAGTCATGGAAGACATGCTTAGGATGTATGTAATGGATAATCAAACCCAGTGGGACAAGAATCTACCTTTAGTAGAGTTTGCCTACAATAATAGTTATCATAGTTCCATTGGAATGCCACCCTATGAAGCTTTGTATGGGAGGCCATGCAGAATTCCATTGAGTTGGGATAGACTAGAAGACCGAGTAACAGTTGGGCCAGAATTGATTCAAGAAATGGAGGAATAGGTGATTAAGATTAGGCAGAGACTAAAGGAAGCACAGGATAGGCAGAAAAGCTATGCGGATGCACACAGGACTGATCGAAGTTATGAAGTGGGAGACTAGTTTTTCATTCGTATCAGGCCTAATAAGAGTACCATACGGTTTGGGAAGGGGACAAAGTGGTCACCTCGATTTATAGGACCATTCAGGATCCAAGAGAAAATTGGACCTGTTTCATATCGTCTCGTGCTGCCACCCCACTTGCATAAAACTCATAATGTATTTCATGTATCTGTTTTACGTCATTATGTTGTTGATGAATCACATAAACTAAATTGGAAGGAAATGCAGGTATCAGACGTGGGAACCCTCACGGTAGAACCATTACGCATATTGGACCGTAGAGTCCGACAGCTCAGAAATCGTCTGGTAGACCAAGTTAAGGTCCAATGGGACAAGCATAGTCTAGGATCTGCTACTTGGGAAGACACCAAGACACTACGGCAAGACTATCCCTCACTTTTTTGACCACCTCGAGAACATGTTTCTCGAAGGTTGGGTGTATGTAACACCACCTTTTGAATTAGACAGCCAGGATCACCTGAGGCCTATATACTTTATTTTCTAGTCACAATGAAACTATTAAGTGATACACCTAAACTTTAAATGTATGAACATTTATGAATGATTAAATTTTATTGATGATGATGTATGTAATGCGATCTATTATGTGAATGTAAATTTTACGAATGTTTAAATGTTATTGATGATGATGTATATGATGCGATGTATTGTGAGAATGTGAATTTAATGAATGTTTAAATGCTATTAGGATGATGTTGGATATGATGCAATATATTTTGGGTAAATGATAATCTTATGAATAGATGTCGAAATTGAATTACGGGATATTATGAGATCTATTTCTAATTGGAAAACTTTGATGTTAATTTAGCGGTACAGGGATACCAAATTGAAATGATGATAGTATGCAATTACATGATGATAATGCATAGAAATGTATGAGTTTGTGTCACAGACTAATCTGCAGGTTATGGGCTATGAAATAGCCAAGGGATAATGATGATGAAAGTGGATATCAGGACCACTAACCGAGAAACATTATGGTGATGACACTTCCCAAAACCGAATAAACGATGAAAAAACCTCCAACAACACGGTGCCATTGTGTATTCCATTGTAGGGTGTGGACCCTAGTCCTGTTAGGAGGGGTGGAGGCATTTCCCACCATGTATCCTCCATTGTAGGGTGTGGACCCTAGTCCTGTTAGGAGGGGTGGAGGCATTTCCCACTGTGTATCCTATGAAACTTGAAGTCATGGGAGGACGGTGTTAGTTCACGCTCCCCAAGACATGTGATGGTGATTGTCAGATGCCTGCTAGGGAAGTTTGG
>JASDQU010308870.1:77231-96793 GCA_032191745.1 Picea mariana | reverse complement strand
TGATTATTAGTACATGCACGAGATTTGTATGTACTAGCTACACATGCATTTCTTGTACATATACACTAGTATGTATGAGTTTTCTTGACTTACTTACTGATAATGTCAGTTAATTGTTATGAATGTGTGAACCATGTTTCTTTTCCTTGTACCATAAGATACCTTAACTTCGGGATGAAGTTTCCTAAAGGGTGGGTGTATGTAACAACCCTAGTAGAATATATACTTAGGGATTATTAATTAAAAGATTTATTAGGTAATTAATTTTGCCTACCATGTTAATAACTAAACAAAGATTGATCTAATGATATTAATTAAGTATTTATTAATTAATTAAAGTTTATAATTTTGATTAATTAATTAATTAACTACCTATTACATTTAATAACATGAGTATTAAACTTAAAAGATTAATAAGTTATATTGTTTAAATTAAAAAGGTTATGTACACGGAAAGGGATAAGATATTAATTACGAGATGATAAAATAAAAAATGAAAGGATAATGGGCACTAACTATGTGTAGGTAAGGAATTAAATAGGGGGAAAGGGCGGTGAAGGAGGCATATGAGCGGAGGAGGCTACGGAGGAAAGGGATCATTATTCTACGGGAAGTTTTGGGGGGAGTTCTCTCTTGGATTGCACAGAGGAGAGTTGAGTTTCGTAGTCGGATTGGATCAGTACATGCACCGGTTTGTTGGAGGTTTTGGGCACGGGGTCCAGGATATCCATATGATATCCTGGAGATAGGAAGTTGTCCTAGTTGGCAGGGTGGAACAAGGTTTGGGCAGTGTTTACACAGTTCAGCAAAGGTCAATAGGACAAGTGGACAAATGGAGGGTTAGCATCAGACCCAGGTATTTAAAATTATGTATTTGTTTTTATTCTGTTATAAAATTTTAATATTCGTTGTTAAATTTACATACGTATGTGCTAAAATAGAAAGGAATTATTGAATTTTCATAAATCTAGTAGAAGCTACTGTTTTGTTTGTAGAATTACTGGATGTTAAATTAATATGGCCACTACACTATTTTTAGTCCTGCTACATCGATTTCCATGTTCTCTAGTTTTCCTATGGGATAGATACAGTATCGGTTTGTCATTATTAACTGAATTGGGGAATATGTTAGTCTTGGTTTTCCTAAGGCTTCCCAGGTCTTCTTGGGAAGAATGTTCACATATGACCCTAGGTCCAACATGATGTCCTTAATTTCAAAGTCATCTAATGGGGATATCAGTCAGAATTATTTTCCCAATCTTACTTTTCTTTGTTGCACTCTCTGAGTACTCTTCTCACGAAGGTTAGCTCGAATCCTTGCTTCTGAAGTTTATTCATTCCCTAAGACTAGGTACAATGAGTTGTGCAACTTCTCTGTTAGTTGATCATTCCCAATAATGTCAAAGAACAACAGAAACTAGAGGTCAACTACTTTTTGAGGCTGCTCAAGTTGTCTTGGTAAGCCTACAGGGTTTCTGGGCACAGGGGGTGAAATAGGTACTTGTGCTACTTTAGGATATACAACCGAATGAGGGGGATCCTCTTGCATTTAACAACTGAGAATATTCTGGATGACTTATATGGCATATTTAAAGAACATGTTTTTATTTAGGGGGTCATACTTGTCTCCCTTAGGTGATTCTTTTTGAATCTACGATAGGGTATCAACATCAACTCCTGTCTTTTCTCCTCCTCAAGTAACGATATTAAGATTTGGTAATTGTCCCTTAGAAATAATTTTGATCTATGAACTGATGAGGTTAGTTCCTCTTTTCCACACTCGGTCTTCCCACTTTGCAATTAGCTCTGGGCAATCTTCGGTTGCATGTCCATTGGTTCTACAGTGAGAGCACCATGGTCGCCTTGGATGAGGACAATCTTTAGCCAAGTGACCCTATTCATCACAGTTGTAGCATCTACTCAGTCCTCTTCTTCCAGTTCTTCCTCCTCTGAAGTCTCGTCCAACTCCACCTCCTCGACCTCGTCCTGGTCCCTGAGGGTTCTCATTTACCCGGAATTTTGTTCTGTCTAGCCTGTTCACAAGTGCATCCAACGCCCTACATTGATTAGTAGTATGTGTTGTAGATGCGTAGAAATCATAGTGGAATGTGTTAGATACCATTGAATATTTCTGCATGATGGGGCACCGTCTCGATCCATGGTCATGGTTTTGGTAAATCTCACAATATTTCATTGTTGGTGTTGCTTGTCCTCCTGGGAAAGTGCGATATGGGGTGGGGTGATGGAACAGTGGGTTCGTCGATACTTGTGCAACTCCTCCTGTAGGTCCTAGTGGGGTTATCATAAGGTTATGAGGAGGTCCCATTCCTCTCATTCACAGACATCCAATCACCAAATGACCTTTCGTATAGAATCCATGCACCAAACCTGTAGTCGTCCTGGTCTAGGTATCGTCAACTCCTGAATCTTGTCTGTAAGTGTTGATATCTACCCTTGTAGTTACACTAAATTCACATCTACTTGGGGTCGGGTTACTCTCAATATCCCAAGGTATCCTTCCATGGCTTCAATCTTCATTGAGTATTCCAAGGAATATGTTAACGTGGCTATTCGTTGTTGTGTTAGTGGAATCTGAGTCAGGGGTAGCATTCCTTGAATGTACCACTCTCTTTGATGTTCTTCATGGACTAGGTGTGCCATCCTTCCTATGGAATATTTGAACTTCTGGATGTACTCCCAAGCTGATTCACCTTCCCTGTGTTGGATATCATGCAACTCGAACAGAGCCTATTGTTCTGACTGAGGTAGTTTGAACTCTACTATGAACCTGATCCATACCTGGTCAAGTGTGAACACTTGACCTTGCATCCCTGGCACTCCTAGCTCAATGATCTTCATGTACAATTTGAGAGTGTGACCTCTCAAGGTAGTCTAGAATTCGACCAACTTGTTCACATCCTGTGTCCCTCTAGATCTCCAGATGGATTCACACAAGAACCAATGTTGTTCAATGTCTTCATCTCCCTTACCCCAAAATTTTGGGTATCGGGCAATCGACCCTCCCGCGTGGTTGGCCATTGTTGATCCTGTTGTTTGTATCAGTGTGAATCCTAACAGTCCTGCTTGTGATCTACTAGGGGATCCCAATATCCTCCCTGTACTCGAACTTCCAGGTTGTGGTTGGTTAGATAATTGTACTAGAACAGAGTTTGCATGAGAAGGAAGTGTCATACTTACTGCTTGTGTAGAAGGCACTTGGGGTATGGGTGATTCGGGGCTAGCTTCACTGGCTTCAGGGAAGATTTATTTGATCTGGGGGGTCTTGTTAGCTTCCACTGGGACTATCTCTTTGGCATGATTCCCGACCTCTCCTAATATCAAGGTTGAATATTATCTTTCTCCTCCAAGATTCATGCCATCTTCCTCCTCTCTTACATCCGCGCTTTCTCCTTCTCGTCCCACCTCCTGGGGACTCCTTACTCTCCTTTATTCTCTCTCTCTTAATCTTTGACTGGCCATTCATTCCTATCTTCTCATCCTCTACAGTTCTTCCATCTGTCTTTCCTCTATTTCTCCTGATTCTCCTTCTCTCCTCAACTTTTCAGACTGTCTTGCAGCTTTCTTGATCTTGTTGCACCACCACTTCTCAACTATGGTAGCTCTCTTCAAGGCTTGCTCATCTCTTGAATCCATTTCTTATTGTTTCCCCCCCATTTGTCAAAGAACCCTTCCCCTCTCTCATGCCATGACTCTCACCCCATCTTTCCCTTCCCCAAGCGAGGGTGTTTATGTTGCCATCTCAGTCGGGGATATAGTCAAGATCCCTTCCTCCGTCAAGAAGGATTTAATAGATAGGGGGATTTCTCTTAAAATTATTCCCCTTGAGACTTTCCTGAAAATTTCTTATGCCCATGAGAAAGAGTGGTGATTCTCAGCTGCAAATTCAATTATGTATCCTTCTATCATGGTAGTAACCCATAAATCTACGGCTCGCATGACTGGGCAATCCAGCCTCTGGAGTGCTCCTAACTTGTCGGTATCCCATGTGAAAATCTTCTTGACTCATCCCTAGAACTATGGAGCTTCTTGGAGCCTCTTGATCCAGTGAAAACATTCTTCTGGGAATTTAACCCAGAAAATCTCGTACTGGTCACTTTCTCTTTCTGAGTAAAGGATCGCTTCCTGAGTAGTTCCTACCAATTTTATTCTTAGTTCCACTTATTTCCATATGAAGGCATTACAATTTATTTCCCACCATTTCTCAATGCCAGATCTATGGATTGGCGGTAGAATTCTTCCTACAGGTTCCCTTTTAATATGGGTCCCAACAATGGAACCATTTTTTTGGTGCGAATTTGGTCAGACCAGGGTTCTTCTCAGGTTACCAAAAAAAGGAATCATGTAGTCTAGAGAGTTGGCATTTTCATCCCCTCTGAAGAGAAGAAGTCTCACCCGAAGTTTTGTTGTGACAGATAGATAGGGAAGGGTAGGGATAATACTAAGGAAGATCCATAGAGAATTTATAACTCATCCCTATTCTTGTGCAATCAACATTACCAGATCAGAACCATCTAAATGCAAGAACCAAACCTACTTACAGTATGAACAACGATTAACCATAGAACCATTAGAAAAAACTCATAAATCATAAATGAATAATGGAATGCATAAGTAGCATACAAAGACACATTATATTTGAAATTTTGGTTCTTCATATTAGCTTTCAGACCTTTCCTTTATTATAGATTTAGGACTACATAGAGATGTTCAGTACAGACTCTGGGTTGTCTCTTACATCGAGTTTCACTAGCTAATCCCAAAACCTTGGCTTGCAAATAAAAATAACAATAACCTGATATATCGACTCAACCTTGAGGACCAACCTCCTTACATCTATGTTTAGTCCTATGTATAGTTGGGTTATGTCTTTTTGTTCATCTTGCTCGCTTTCTTGTTCTGTTGCAACTATTTGTTACTTAGCTGGTGTTGTGCTAGCTCCCGCAACCGTTTTCTATTATTCTTTTCTTTCAACTTCTGATGAAGTTTTTGAAACTCATGCTTAATCAAAACTTGTGCAATTCTTTCCCAAAAATGAAGGGCCCAACAATGTTATCCATGGTGTATGCGCTACATACCTTTTCACCACTACTTGTTGGGAGGACACTTTAAAATGTTTACTGATCACTCCGCACTGAAATACCTAGTCAACAAGCCAATGTTGGGGGGGAGAATATGCATATGGCTTCTGCTATTTCAGGAATATGATTTTGAGATCGTGGTTAAGCCATGGAGAATGAACAAAGGACCTGACCACTTGTCAAGGTTGGAACATGGAGAGGAACCTACTAGTTTGGAGGATACATTGTCAGATGTGCAGTTGTTGTCCATTAGAAAGATTGATGATCACTTCTCTGAGATAGTCCATTTCCTATCAACAGAAATGGCACCTAGTGAATATACAATAAACCAGAAGAAACAAATGGTAGTGTGTGTTTCATACTTTTCACTTATAGCTAGACAACTATATAAAATGGGACCTGATGAGATCCTGAGGAGATGTGTTATGGAAGCAGAACAACTAATGATTTTAGTAGAAGCTCATGAAGGAATCATAGGAGAACACTACAAAGGAAAGAAACAATGAAAAAGGTTATTAGAGCTGGGCTCTGGTGGCCTACTTTACATAAAGATGCTAAGGACTACTACATATCCTACAATGTATGCCAAAGAGTTAGGAAACCATACAAAAGAGATGAAATTCCTTTAGCACCGCAGCTAACCTTACAAGCATTTGAGAAATGGGCCATTGATTTCATGGGACCTATAAACCCACCAGGAAAGTGCATAGGAACAAGGTACATAATCACTACGACAGAGTACTTGACCAGATGGGCCGAAGCAAGAGTAGTTAAGGACTGTAGTGCAACTACAGCTGCGTGCTTCATATTTGATGATATCATAACTAGGTTTAGATGCTCAAAGATCCTTATGAGCAATCAAGGCACACATTTCATCAATAAGACCGTTGAAGCCTTGACTGGGGAATTTCCAGTTCATCATCAGAATAGCACAACCTACCATCCACAAGCGAATGGGACAGTTGAAGCATTCAATAAGATCTTGGAGACATCAATGACGAATATATACAGTGTTAACAAGGATGACCAGGATTTAAGAGTACCAACAATACTATGGGCCTATAGAACCACTTGCAAGAAGCTAACAATGCATACCCCCCTTAAGTTGGTTTATGGTCTCGAAGAAGTTGTCCGGATGGAATATTTGGTCCCAAGATTAAGAATCGCAACCTTTACAGATATGGATGACACTGGAAATGTTCAAGAGAGGCTCATGAAGTTGTTTGAACTAGAAGAAGACATATTTATTGTAGGATTCCATCAGTAGGTATAGAAGGGAAGAGAAAAGGACTACCATGACAGACACATCAAGAAGAAAGCCTTCAAAGAAGGAGATTTGGTATTGGTATATGACACCAAATTCATGAAGCATCCAGGGAAGTTCATAACACATTGGCTAGGGCCATATGAGGTTGTCTATGTCACAGAAGGAGGAGATGCACAATTGAAAATCTTGAATAGAGAATGGAAGGAAAGTTTGGCAAATGGTAGATGGTTGAAACTGTACTATGAAAACCAACTGCCTCATAGCCATCAATAAGAGAAAAAGAGGAAGGGTCCACGTACCAGGTGCAGTTGAAATTGGGTACCAGACATAGAAAAGACAGTCTGCACATAGTGGGGGAGGAGAGAGCGAAGCTAACAATGCATACCCCCCTTAAGTTGGTTTATGGTCTCGAAGAAGTTGTCCGGATGGAATATTTGGTCCCAAGATTAAGAATCGCAACCTTTACAGATATGGATGACACTGGAAATGTTCAAGAGAGGCTCATGAAGTTGTTTGAACTAGAAGAAGACATATTTATTGTAGGATTCCATCAGTAGGTATAGAAGGGAAGAGAAAAGGACTACCATGACAGACACATCAAGAAGAAAGCCTTCAAAGAAGGAGATTTGGTATTGGTATATGACACCAAATTCATGAAGCATCCAGGGAAGTTCATAACACATTGGCTAGGGCCATATGAGGTTGTCTATGTCACAGAAGGAGGAGATGCACAATTGAAAATCTTGAATAGAGAATGGAAGGAAAGTTTGGCAAATGGTAGATGGTTGAAACTGTACTATGAAAACCAACTGCCTCATAGCCATCAATAAGAGAAAAAGAGGAAGGGTCCACGTACCAGGTGCAGTTGAAATTGGGTACCAGACATAGAAAAGACAGTCTGCACATAGTGGGGGAGGAGAGAGCATAAATCACAGGCTTCTCCGCGCAGCCTGAAGTCGACGAAAAATAGAAGGTTCAGATCTGAAGTGCCTCGAGACGTGTCACAAGTGCGTGTTGGGGGCCTTTTGGCCCTTGGGTATGGAAGTAAGAAAATATTAAGGCAGAAAAGACGGAATGTGAACTGCACAGAAGACACAGTGACTGATATTGGGTCGAAGTGAGAAGAAGAGAAGAAAATACGGAGTGAAGTAAGAGAAATCAAGCCATTGAACGAGGAGATTGAGGATGACAGATCAACAAGGAAGACGGATCATGGACAACTCAGCAAGTGGAAAAATCCATTGTTGGATGATTTGGAGCACCGCGCTAGAAGGAAGGAAAGACAGGCTGGAAAAGCCCTGAAAATGCGAGTCAAGTTGACCTAGGGTTTTTGGTATCTAGGTTTTTGACACTTAGGTTTCGACCTAAGGCTGTAGTGAGTCATTGTAATGTAAAAATAAGAACCTAGATGAGGGAAGATGGGTCGGTGAAGAGTCCCAAGTTTTTTATTGTTATGAGTGATTATTGTAGTGAGAAAGAGAAGCAATGAGAAGTGAGGGAAGTTTGTGTTGTAAGATATTTAGCTGGGTTCGAAGATCAACCCTGTAGCTGGGTGCACAGGGAGGGAAGACAAAGAGAAAGAGAGAAGTTTTGCTAACTAAGATCGTAGATAAGAACTATATGCTTTCATATTAATATATTATAAAGAACAGTTATGTGGACGTAGCCCTAGGAAGAGGGTGAACCATGTATATATTTGTGTTGTGTGTGATTGATGTGGTGTTCTCTTGTTCTTGATATACTATTATTCCATTATTGTGTTATATATGACAGATAAATGTTCGAGGTATGACTAAGTTGATAACTGACATCTAGATGTTGTGTTGTTCTTGTATTGGATACACTTTGTATTCCCTTGGTTATAGACATCTATATCCTGCAACCCCCCATAGCTACTTCGGGTGAGACTGCATCTGCCTCGTAGGTGTTGTCGAAAGGGCCGGTAGCTAGGGCTTGTTGGTGCACTCTTGGAGCTGAACCCTGGGTCTGCCCCTGTGCCAACAAATTGCTCTTGTTTTAAGGAATTTGATTACAAGTATCTTCTTTTTTTGGCCATTCGTGACTCTGATCTGGTTATGAAATGATTACGGGATCAGGTGTATTTTTTTGTTCTTTCCTAAGTGTTCCAACTCTGTGAAATTGTGTTCTTGAATTGAATGGTTCTTCCTGCAATGATATTGAATTCATAGAATTTATTGATCATCCTGGGTGGTAGCTCTTTGTTATCCTTGTTGGTTTAAGTGGAGGGTTTTTGTTTGGTCTTGAGTGGATAGCTATCTTCACGCATTGTCACTAAATCCAATCTTTAGCCTTTTTGGGTTTAACGGTTAAGGGCATTCTACGTCACTGTGTTTTTTTCACTTCGGTATTGGTTGATTTCACCACTAAGGGTCATGAAATGGGTTTTCTTGTTCTTACTCGGCCCTATATTCACCTCTGTGCTGTGGTTGTTTGACCAAAGAGAATAAGGGTTATAACCTGTGTGCATTAAATAACATCGCCTAGCCGAACTAGAGCCCCACTTTTCAGTTATGGCCCCCTGTTAGGGATTTGTACCTGTCCATGAATGAGTTGTGGTTCTTCTTGTGTATGCACCGTGGCCTCAGAGTTTTCACCATTACAAGGAGTGGCTTTGCTATTATTATTATGACTTGGTTATTATTGGATGGTTGTATAATTGTCGACTAATTTGAGCATAGGCTCACTCGGTTGGTCATTTGATAGTCAGGTTGGTTGGTATATAGTCACTGACTTTGTTATAGAAGTGGTAAACCCTACATTTCCAATTGCACTTTCAAGTACACAGTCCCTCTCCTTATGTTAATAACTCAGTATTGTTAATGGAGAGGGTTGTTTCCCCAATTTGAATTGATGCGTGGGTATGCATGGTTTCCACAGCTTGTTAGGTCAATTGATTTTTTATGACAGTGGTGAATTGGTTGGTTGATACACAGTCACTAGTATTTTTCCACTAAGGAATGTTTGGATGTTTAGTTGACATTCATTACAAATGCCTCACGTTGCTCACACATGTCACATTGTGTGTATGGTGTTATTCCATAATGAGATAAGGATCATGGTAACTGTGGTTTTGTTTTGGGGCCGAATGATTATTGAATCGGATGATTGTAGAAACTATATCCATTGTATCCTTATGATTGTTCAATTGTATAAGTCTGAGTTTGCACAACATAGTTGATCACAGTTGGACTAAATCAAAGTAATATTGTGTTATTAATAACTCAACATGATGGGTTGAGTTATTATTATGACAGTGTGTTTGATTTTGTTAAATGGAGATATTGCATCGTGGTGTTTTGGTGACTATGCATTGTGTATAACATGGATATATTGGGTCTCACAAACTTTTAAGCATGTTTATTTGTTGCAATCGATCATTTTTTGAGAAGGGAACATTGTCAAGACTTCGTCGTATTGGATGGATGGCCCAGTTTTTTAAGTTATATTGAATTGTTTCTTTTATAGTGGTAGAATTACATTTCCAGGGTGAATTACCCTGTGCATAGCTTATGTCTAAATGGTGGTTGTTGGTTGTATGTTGAAATATCAATTCAAATTTTTCAATTTAATATGGATTGTTGGGTTTACTGCCTATATATGTGTTTAACAAATATCAGTGCATTTAAATGACATGCCTGATTGCACTGATAGTGTGACTTCATTGTTAATTTTGGAAACATGAATTTGAGTATTGATTGAAGTGATGTATGGGTAGTGGTTGATTTTCATGGTTAACAGAGTGGAATGGCTACTGTTTGGAAATTGTTATAAGATGCAAAGAAAGGAAAAAAATCCTCTTTACAAATTGTGTGGAATGCATAATGTCTTGTGATGGCACTGTTTTGGGTATTTGATTATGAACAGTGAACTAGTTAAATGCACATAAATTGTTGTTTGGTCAAAATGATTGATGGTTGATGCATCTCTTTTTGGAGAATGTTTTATGGATCAGATATTTAATTTCATGAACAATAATCATCTTTATTCCCTTCCATTATTTCATTTTCTGCTAATTACAAACCCCATCACCTCCGATATTAATTTTTCCACTCCCTGTTCTGAGATTAATTATAGTCAAGACAATTTTAGTGTTAAAGCAGTTGAAAGTGGCAATGTCTTGCATGGATTATAGTGATGTTTTATTGGTTTTCTTTGCAGTTGATTGTTGTTGTCATTGATCAGTAACCGTTTTCATTTCCCCCTCATTGCATCATTTTTCACTCAATAAAAACCCCTCACATATCCCAAAACCCTTTTCACCCCCTGCTCATTGATTAACAGTAAAAGAATTTGTATGGATTGGATTGCATGAGTATGATACATTGTTGAGCCAAGCATATTTCATATTTTTAAGAGTTGTCATGTATGGTTATTTAAAAGACTATTTTCTAAACAATCACACATGCAGGATGAGTTTTCTTAGTTGAGGTATCCATGTCCGAGGAAAAGGAGGTAGAGGTAACTAGAACCGAGGCCCAAGAAGGCCCGAGTTCTCCATATATTTTGAAGTTGATTTACAAGAGCTCGACCAATTGTTTCATGCCTTAATTTTCAATTGGATTGGGCAAGGAATAGTCCAACCTAGGTCTGAAATGCCTCCTTTCCAAGCCCTACAAGACCCCGGTGATGCAGGAGCATCACTCCAAAGCCAACCATGCGCCAGCCAGCTCAGCATACGCACACATTTAATGGGAGGAGAGAGGCGCAACCCTCTCACATTCAAATTTTGAATTTGATGTAATTTCATTAATGTATGTAAGGCTGTGGAGCCATGAAGCTATGTCTATGTCTAGGCTTCAGATTAAAGATAGCCTTAAATTGTTATAAGGATGGATCTAACTCTGACCTGGACTAGACAGCCATTAATTGTAAATTCAATGTAATTGAATAGAGTAGGTGAGATGGAGGGAAGAGCTCGAAGATCCCCCTCATGTAAAAGATATTTTAATCTTATTTTGAAGAAGAAGTAGTTGAGAGAGTCAAGTCGAGAGGTTGGAGAGTTATAATATACGAGAGTAGAGTAGATAGGAAGAGACGAGACTCTGTCAAAGTCTGAGCTCAGGAACACATTGTAAAAGAGGCATTTTACATTAATAAAAACAACAATTTTTCCTGCATGTCATTCTGTATTGTGTGAATGTTTTCATGTGTTCATTATATGCTGTAGATGTATGTTGTAGGTGTGCATTTGCAGGGACAGACAAAATTCATTGTCTGTTGGGTTCTTTGATTCAGGTTGGGTTATTTGAGGCTTCATGCCAAGAGGGTGTGACAGAATGTTGCCGGTTCTAAAAGCCAGTGCCTAGATGCACTCTTGAATTCTGTGGAATTTGGGCAAGAACGTGCTAGGAGGGTGACCAGCTGAAGTTTTAGACTCAGGAAGGAAGCCTCAAGGTTGTTGAATACCATGGAGGTAGGATTGTGCAGAGGAAAGCACAGAAGAAGACAAAATCTCTGAGGAGTTCTGTAGAGCTATGTCAGGAGGGAATTGAGCAAGTACACAAAGCACACATGAGAACTCTGCTTAGAGTTTGTTGAAGGAAACATAATCACTGAGGGATTTTGTAGGAGCTCCACCAAGAGGTTGTTGAGTAAGTGCCAGTTTGCACAGGAAGAACTCTTAGAGTTCTGAAGGAGAAGGAAGTGTCAAGAGGACCTTCACAGGGTTGTTGAATACCCTGTAGACTCAACAAGGAGTTGCTTGAGCAAGAGACTGCCAAGAGGGCATCAGATTCTCCATCTGAGGGAGAGAAAAGGGTTAAGTCCCTTAGAGTTCTGAGAAACAGAGAAGCTCAGGACAGACAACACCTTCGTGTGTGCAGGGACCCTGTAGGAATCACAGAGGTCGTGAAAACCTTTCAAGGTTTCAGAGAAGAGAAGCTCAGGAGGAAAAATGCTTTTGTGCACAAGAGCGATAGCTACAAGGAGTGCAGAGGTCGAAGGATCCTTCAAGGATTCAAAGAGAAAAAATCTCAGGAGGGAGAGTTCTTTCATGCATAGAGCCCTGCAAGTATCGCAGAGGCTGAAAGAAGACCCCTTGGAGGGTTTGAGTTCAAGGAAACTTAGGAGGGAAGGCATTTTCTAGAATGCAAACAGAAGCTGTGAGTACAGGCTTCATAGCAGGAATAAAGGGCAAGGCCTTTGATAAGTTGAATTCTTCTAAGGATCAGGAAGAAATAGAATCTCACAAGGGGGAGCATAGCTACCGTCGGATTAGGCCGAGGACAAGATCTGGACTGTCAAAGTTGCACATCCAGGCAACAATAGGAGGAGAGCGTAGGAAGAGAACAGATTTGAGTCGTCAGATCTTGGCGCATGGACCGATAGCCATCGGATATGGGAAGAGATGCACATGGGTTAACCTTGCATAAGCATAGGAGAAGACTCGTCAAAGTCCCAAAAGAATTGGGAACCTCCATCTCGGAGGACACGTGGTCGAGATCAGGAGCCATCGGGATTTCAGACACCAGGAGGTTGAAGGACCAAGAGTTGGTCGCAGCAGGATTCGCGAAATCGTGAATTCTGAAGTTCCGAAAGGATTTTGACCATCCAACAGGAGGACATGTGGCAATCGATCAAGGTTTCGATAAATCCCTGAAAGGAGGATTTCGACATTCCGGGTACCGAGGAATTCAAAGGGCAATAATTCAGGATTCTTGACCAGCGAGATCCTGAAAGGATCTGAGCTGTTGGATGCAGGAGGATCACAGTCGTTGATCTCCCTTTGATTTGGTACTTCGGTATTTCAGGTACTAGGAATTCCAAGGAGCAAGGATCAGGTAACCTTGCATTGAAAAGTCCTGAAGCGTGAAACCCTAAAAGTGTTGAAGGAATAACACCGGACCACGGAGCAGGGTTACAATTTTTCAACATACCGGGTATCAGGATTTCGGAAATTCTGAAGACAAGGAATCCAGACTTTTGGGCATGAGAAGTCCGAAGTCATGAAATGCAACATAAGAGAGGAGTAGGGATGTGGTCATACTTAGGATCAGTATTTTTGGTTCGGAACTTCGAAAGTTCCGAGGACCAGAGGCCAAACGTTTTGACATTGGAAGTCCCGAAATCGTGAAACGCAACGATCTAGGGAGACAAAGATTTGGAGGAGAAAGCTGGGATTGAGATTTTGACATTTAGGGGATCGACACTTCGGTTACCCTGAGGACTAGGAGTCGGGGCTCTTGGTGTTAAAAACCCTGAAGTAGACTGCGGTCATGGGAAAAAGCGGTCACATGGACCAAAGATCATCCAGGGGCTAATCATCGTGGTAAATCCATTTCGACATTTTGGTAATTCATAGATCGGAGGATCGAGGAGTCAGAGACTCTCGACATCATGACTCAGGGAGTCCCAAAATCCAAAATTCCCTTTTTCGAGAAAGGATCGTGGTCGTGTTTGGTGGCCACGTGGAGATGAAAGCTCGCACATTGGTGCAATTATGAGGTGCAGGTAGAGTTTTCATATAAGGACCTGTGGATTGGTTTTGTAAGGTCTCCGGGAAGGACGAAAGAACCATTTATGTTCTACGAATCTGAAGGATAGAATGATCCTAAGACCAGGAGGTCGCTGAGAACTTGTTGAGGCAGGCGGAGCTTCGTCAGAGTGGTATCATAGCTTGACTCTGTTTGTATATTTCAGGCAGAGGGAGAAAGAAGAGAAAGAGAATAATCGGGTACACATCAGTTTGGTATCAGAGGCAGGTTGTAGAGACAGATAGAAGGAGACAGAGCACTGAGACTCTGTGGAGATTGTTGTAGGTGCACAGTAGTCAAAAGGAAGTCAGGTCGACTATAAGGAGAGGCTAGAAACTCTCAGTTGTAGAGTTACAATAATGAGTTTTCCAGAAGGGAAGACAAGAGTAGGGAGATGGCTACTGAAGGCCATGCACGCGATGGAAAGAAGATCCATCAGCAACAGAGCAAGGATGCGATGGACAAAGAGCTCATTGATATCAGAGCAAGAATGGAAATTTTGGCATTGGAGATGCAAAGTCAATATGGGTGTATGAATGGCCCATGAAGATGAAGTCAAAATGGCCAGTCAAGGAATTGTTGGCCAGAAGATAGTGGAGGTTGTTGATAATGTGGTTGAGGCATGTTGAAAGCCCCAGGGATGATGAAGAGGAAATAGTTCAGGTATGTGAACCAGAGGCTCGGAGAAACCTCAGCGATATTGGGGATGAACTGAGATCATATGAAGATCCCAGAGACTACCATGTGTGCATGGACTACCAAGAGGGCAGAACGGAAATTCCCAATTTCCAGGAGGGAAATGAGATGAGATCGTTGCGAGATCTCATAGACTATCAGGAGGACATCGAGGGAATTTCACATTGCCAGGAGGGTGATGAGATGAGATCACTGTGGGATCTCACAGACTACCAAGAGGGCAGGACTAAAAATTCAGATTGCCAGATGGGAAATGAGATGGGATCCGAGTATCTCATAGACTGCCAGGTGGGCAATAGAGAAATCCCATATTGCCAGGAGGGCAGGGAAACATAAATGAGGATATGTAAAAGTCTCATGAACTTGGAGGTGAGTTCACATTAGCAAGAGGAGTTGATAGAGGAAGAAGATCAGAAGGGCATCCTGATCATTGGAGGAATTCATATATTCCTACCATTGAGCCTAGTTGAGGCCAGAACATGCGTTGCAGAAGCAACAACAACAGAAAGACAACCAACTGTGATTGTCATGGGAAAAGAGTTGGAGTAGATGTTAGAGACTGCCCAAGCAAAATAGGAAAAAGAGCATTCAGAAGAATGGCTCGACAGTTTCAGCCAAGAAGTTGAAAAGGGGATAGCTGCAGCACTGAAGTTGACAACAGAAGAAGAACATGGAGGTAAGATAATTACTCCATGGAAGATGGATCTGGAGATGCTGTAGGATTGGTTGAACAATCTAGAGCTAGGAAATGACTGCCATGAGTAGACAGTCATGCAAATTGCAAAAGAGGAGCATTCCGAGGAATTGCTCAGAAATTTTAGCTAGGGATTTGAATGGATGATGATCACTGCAGTACCGAGGTATGCATCGGAAGATGAAGAAGAATACCATCCCAAGGAGCAGCTGAAAGAAGCTGGAGACATGCCAACAATAGAAATGGTAGCAACAGAACTGCCACAAGAAGAAGCTGAACAACAATTTAGTGATAGTACTGCAAAGATAAACTTTGCAGTAGAGTGGACACTTAGTGCCATAGGGGAGGAAGAAGATGGCATGGGAGATCATCATGAGAAGATAGAGTTGCAACCGAGGAGACTGCATGAACAAAGCCATCCAGAGTAGTAGTTGGACGAAGAGATTGAGAAGATCAGGAGGTTGATGTTGAATTCATCACAAGAAGTTGCCAGTGGAGAAAAGTTGAGCAAAAGGGAGACAGTAGCAGCAGCGGAGCAGCAGAAGCAGTAGCAGCAGAGAGATGGAGCAGAGAGATAGCTCCAAAGAGTTATTTGGGATCCAGGTGGATTTCAACAGCCAGGGTGGAGAGCTCATGAAAAGGAGCTCATAAACTTTTGACAATAGAGGAGTATGATGCAGGAGAATTTCCCCAAAGCCAGCCATGCGCCAGCCAGCTCAACATACGCACGCATTTAGTGGGAGGAGAGAGGCACAGCCCTCTCACATTCAAATTTTGAATTTGATGTAATTTCATTAATGTATGTAAGTTCGTGGAGCCATGAATCTATGCCTATGCGTAGGCTTTAGATTAAAGATAGCCTTAAATGGTTTTAAGGCTGGATCTAGCTCTGATCTAGACTAGACAACCATTAATTGTAAATTCAATGTAATTGAATAGAGTAGGTGAGATGAAGGGAAGAGCTCGAAGAGCCCCCTCATGTAAAATATCTTTTGATCTTATTTTGAAGAAGTAGTTGAGAGAGTCGATTTGAGAGGTTAGAGAGTTAGAATCTGCGAGAGTAGAGTAGATAGGAAGAGCCGAGACTCTATCAAAGTCTGAGCTCAGGAACACATTGTAAAAGAGGCATTTTACATTAATACAAACAACAGTTTTTCCTGCATTTCATTCTGTATTGTGTGAATGTTTTCATGTGTTCATTATATGCTGTAGATGTATGTTGTAGGTGTTCGTTTGCAGGGACAGAAAAAATTCATTGTCTGCTGGGTTCTTTGATTTAGGTTGGGTTCTTTGAGGCTTCATGCCAAGAGGGTGTGACAGAATCTTGTGGGTTCTAAAATCCAGTGCCTAGATGCACTCCTGAATTCTATGGAATTTGGGCAAGGACATGCCAGGAGGGTGCACCAGCTAAAGTTTTAGACTCAGGAAGGAAGCCTCAAGGTTGTTGAATACCTTGGAGGTAGGATTGTGTAGAGGAAAGCATAGAAGAAGACAAAATCTCTGAGGAGTTCTATAGATCTCTATCAGGAGGGCATTGAGAAAGTGCACAAAGTGCACAGGAGAACTCTGCTTAGAGTTCATTGAAGGGAACAAAATCACTAAGGGATTCTGCAAGAGATCTTCCAGGACGGTGTTGAGTAAGTTCGAGTTTTCATAGGAATAACTCTTAGAGTTCTAAAGGAGAAGGAAGTGTCAAGAGGACCTTCACAGGGTTATCGAATACCTTGTAGACTTAGCAAGGAGTTGCTTGAGAAAGAGACTGCCAAGAGGGCATCAGATTCTCCATTTGAGGGAGAGAAAAGAGTTAAGTCACTTAGAGGTCTGAGCAACAAAGAAGCTCAAGACATACAACACCTTTGTCTGTGAAGGGACCCTATAGGAATCACAGAGGTCATGAAAACCTTTCAAGGTTTCAGAGAAGAGAAGCTCAGGAGGAAAAGTGATTTTGTGCACAAGAGTGACAACTACAAGGAGTGCGGAGGTCGAAGGATCCTTCAAGGATTCAAAGAGAACAAAGATTAGGAGGGAAAGTGATTTCATGCATAGAGCCCTGCAAGTATCGTAGAGGCTGAAAGAAGACCCCTTGGAGGGTTTTAGTTCGAGGAAAATCAGGAGGGAAGGCATTTTCTAGAATGCAAACAGAAGCTGTGAGCACAGGCTTCATAGCAAGAATAAAGGGCAAGGCCTTTGATAAGTTGAATTATTCTAAGGATTGGGAAGAAACAGAAGCTCACAAGGGGGAGCACAACTTCCGTCGGATTAGGCTAAGGACAAGATCTGGATTGTCAAAGTTGCACATCCAGGAAACAGCAATAGGAGAGTGTAGGAAGAGAATAGATCTGAACTGTCAGATCTTGGCACACAGACCGATAGCCATTAGATCTGGGAGGAGATGCACCCAGGTTAACCTTGCATAAGTAGAGGAAAAGACTCATCAAATTCCTGAAAGAATTGGGAGTATCCATCTCAGAGGATTCCTGGCCGAGATCAGGAACCATCAGGATTTTGGACACCAGGAGGTTGAAGGACCAAGAGTTGGTCTCAGTAGGATTCACGAAATCACGAATTCTGAAGTTTCGAAAGGATCATGACCCTCCAATAGGAGGACACATGGCAATCGATCAAGGTTTTGAGAAATCCTTGAAAGGAGGATTTCAGCATTCCAGGTACCGGGGAATGAAAAGGGAAAGAATTCGGGATTCTTGACCCATGAGATCCCGAAAGGATCTGAGTTGTTGGATGCAAGAGGATTACAACCATTGATCTCCATTTGATTTGGTACTTTGGTATTTCAGGTACTGGGAAGTCCAAGGAGCAAGGATTGGGTAGCCTTACATTGCAAAGTTCCGAAGAACGAAATCCCGAAAGCATTGAAGGAATAGCGTCGGACCATGGAGCAGGGTTACGGGTTTTTGGCATACTGGGTATCGGGATTTTGGAAATCCTGAAGACAAGGAATCCATACTTTTGGGGATGAGAACCCCAAAGTCATGAAACACGACATAAGAGAGGAGTAGGGTTGCGGTCATACTTAGGATTGGTATTTCGGGGTTCGAAACTTCGAAAGTTCCGAGGACCAGAGGCCAGACGTTTTGACGTTGGAAGTCCCAAAATCATGAAATGTGATGAGCCAGGGAGACGAAGCTTTGGAGGAGAAAGCCAGTATCGAGATTTTAGCATTTCGGGGATCGGCACTTCGGTTGTCCTGAGGACTAGGAGCCAGTGCTCTTAGTGTTAAAAACCCCGAAGTAGACTGCAGTCACAAGAAAAAGCGGTCAAATGGACCAAAGATCGACTAGGGGTTAATCGTCGTGGTAAATCCATTTCGACATTTTGGTAATTCGAATATCGAAGGATCGAGGAGGAAGCGACTCTCGACATCAGGACTCAGGGAGTCTCCAAATCCGAAATTCCCTTTTCGGGAAAGGGTCATGGTCGTGTTTGGTAGCCGTGTGGAGATGAAATCTCGCGCATTGGTGCAATTGCAAGGTGTAGGTAGAGTTTTCATATAAGGACCTGTGGATCAGTTTCGTAAGGTCTCCAGGAAGGCCGAAAGAATCATTTTTTTTCTACGGATCTGAAGGATAAAACAATCCTAAGACCAAGAGGTCACAGAGAACTTGTTGAGGCAGGTGGAGCTGCGTCACCTGGTATCCCCGTACCTCCTCATGTCTCATTACAACCCGAGGTTCCTGAAAATGATGGATGGATGAAGATTGTCCACATGAAAGTCTCCCAACATTGTGGATGTCCCAACTTGTCCTTTCCTTCCCCTCCACCTATTATCGCCATTTTATAATCTGACCCTGACCACTCACCAGTGCAATCCTCCCATGCTAGAAAGATATTGAAAACTAAGGCCCACCATACCCTTGATAAAGGAAAAGCCACTGCTGCCCCTTCCTCACCCTCCAATGGATCTAACCATTCTATGTCTTCCCGAATGCATTTGAGGGATGATTGTTCCCGCATTATCAGTGAGATTAGCACTAAAGGCTCTACACAACCAAAGGCAAATTCAGGAAAATCAAGAGGTGACAACAACAATCAAGGAAGGGTTGCATCATAAATTGGGAACTATGGACTTTGAGTTTTATTTTATCTATTTTTTATGACAGTTGACTTCATGGATCTTTGGAAATCATGCTTTATTTTGGATATATGAGTATTGTTATCACTGAAATTTCGTCCGCATAGGGCGACAAGAACTCAACATCATCAAACACAGAAAAACAATCATCCATGGCACAAGGATTAACTCCACAGCACATCAAAAGGGCCAAAACTATACAAAGTTGGCTAAAAAGATTAAA